>JABACO010000005.1:11991580-12036580 GCA_013339895.1 Ephydatia muelleri
TGTGGAGACAAAAATTTGGATGTAGCTTTCATGACTTTGTAGCACATGTTAGGGCATTTTATCCAGTGTAGATTTATTCGTATTGTATTGTTTGAAATGTATTCATGATACCGTAAATGTTATGATACCGTAAATCGAATAATAAAGTGGGGGGAAACTGCATAAGTGCCGAGTGTTGGTACTGAAATGTTGGTGGAGGTATGAAAGAACCGAATTTGAGGCCTGCTTGTGAAAGAGCATTCCTAGAAGGACGATAGCCCTGAAAACATCATTGCCAGCAATTTTGGACGCTCATTACGTATTCCTGACGCGTAATTGCAAACGTCTGTTAAATTTTCCGCGCACGCGCTCGTTGAAATGTATGGAGTGACTTACACTTTTTGTCCTCTATAAGTATTAAATGCATGTATAGATTTTTCCAGAATTCAGGGAGATCAAAAGCATTGCCTTATATCGTTCTGAACTTTAATACAAATTTTTAGTCCTCATTTAGTAGTGTCCACATTCAAGTAACTGCATTTCTATAGATAAGTATAGAAATCTTAAACAAAGCAGTGTTTTTCATGACTTTTGTCATTTTTTTCTGCGTATTGGTGAAAGAAGTTAAGTTTTCCAGAATTTGTAATGTTCATAAAATCATCACTGAAGACTTTTGACTGTATTTTAGCCTTTTACATCCTGTTTTAATGGTGTCCAAAGCCATTTTTAGTCATCAAGGTTCACTCAGCGGCGATTTTAATACTGATATTACCATTACGTATACTCTACCGTGATGACAGGTTAGAGCTGAACTGGACGAAATATATAGGTAACTCGTTTTCCTACGTGTTAGAGGATCTTGATGTGAGTTTGTACGCTGAGAATCTGAGAACTGTCCATAATCGACTATAGCGCAAGTTAGTGGATCGAAGTTTGGAAAACAACTACATGTAAGAGCTGATTTAGCTAGGCGGGAGTATACACGCAGTACAAGGCACCATCGAAGGCTAATCAATACAGGTATTCACCTTTAGTATGCCTTTTATAGCCATATTTAGAACGTGGGTGTTCGGCACAGCCAACTACGTTTATACTAGTTCGAACTAACAGATACCGGGGTGCGTAGGTATCTCTGGTTTCAGTGTTTTGTACCAGGTTAAAGGTTTACTTACTGAAACCATGACTTAAACTGACTCTAACCCTAACCCCAAGCAAAGATAATGTACGGATAACGATGTGCCTGTGTTTGTTCTACTTTAGAAAATGGCTGGTCCCTATTTTACTGTAGAACGCGTTGTAGCGACCAGGAAAATGAAGGTGCGTGTTGTGTATACACCTTGAAATTAATTCGCATTTATATGGCTATGCCCTAGAGGCATGTCGTACTGTGGGAAGGATACACCATGGAAGAATCGTCATGGGTTCCTGAAACAAGCCTTACAGCTGTCGCTAAGCGGTAGGTAAACGGCTCTTCTTGTGGTTTTAGGTGTACATTCTGTGCTTTAATTATCGGAGCTATTTCAATCCGCAACGAAGCGTTAGAGAAATTATGGATAGTGTATCAAACTTTCTGTGAAATCAGGGCTATTTGTGATGTCAATTTACTGTAGAATTTAGAATGGATGTCTTCAAACACGTGGATTAGGGAAACTGTATCAAATAGTTGATTTCTCAGAACCCTTCTTCTCATCAGAGTGGGAAGTTTATGATCGACTGGGAGATGGGTGTCAAGTTGACTTCCCAATAAGAATGCACAGCAAGCTTAGATGGTCACCGATAGTCTACACCCAAGGTGAAGGTGGAATGAACAACAATCATTTTCAGAAGTTGTTGTTTTGAATGTAGTTAAGAAGCATTTCTGAACGTTGCATACATCATTTTATTCTATATGCATATGAAATAAATGATTTATGTTTATTAAATTATTAAGTTGTTGATACATTTGACTATAAGAAAATTTTCTGATCACTGCATTGTTTACTTTAAAAAATTACATTGCGTACATGCATGCACATGCTAATCTTAAAGTACACACATATGCAATGCAGTCGGGACTTTAATACTATAGCATAGGCATTGTGTGCATGTACAGAAGTTATGGAAAAGTCCAGCACACAATGCTTTTGCTAACAAAAGCCATGGAAGATACAAATGTACTGTAGAAAGTTATGTGTATCACCAACACTGCACTAGTGCTGTTTGGTAAGGGAATGTACTATATGTGGTGTGGGAGTGTGGTCATGGGTCAACAGCCTCAAGATAAGCATCAATGGCCATTATAAACATACTCGCCCTTCCACAATACCACTAAGAGTAGTTATAACAATGATAGCAGCAACACACCAAAAAAAATAGGTACTACGAAGACGTGCTTGTTGAGCAGGTTCCTTTTTGGTGTGAGGATCTGTCTGCCTCAATACCTCCTCCATACCAATAAGTAGCATTGTTTTCTTTTTGCGACTGCATACTTTTGTAGGCATTCTATGCAAGCTTCAGTTTTTATGAGGTCGCCTGTTGCATCCCACTTGTTGCTAGACAAATATGCGTGCTTGGCATCATCATTATGCTTCTCAACACCTGTAAGGATTTGTATGAACAATTTACCTAACTCACCTTGACCTGAAAACACCCATAAATTCCCATATTGCCGCATACGATCAGGCACATGATACACCAGACAGTGCATGTAAGGTTGACGTTTTGATAGCCTGCTGTTTTTATACTTAGGAAATTGCTTATCCACTGCTTTGCCTATCATTTTAAGTATACATCTTCGCTACACATACATTGGTTGTGGACTTACCCCTCCCTGTTTAGATTGGGCATGGGAAAGCATACAATGGGATAAATAGGGCTTTGTCAAAGGTTAGTGGGTAAGCCTGCCTCTCTATCTGCAAACCCCCCTCTAAACAAACTATCCCCAAACTAGATTGTCCCATTGTCTGGTTCCAGGTTTGATATAAATGGTGTTTTTGGGAAAGCAGAAATTCAGTATCATAGTCAGCCTATACGCTGACCCACCCACCACTCCACATGTGCATCGAATTGTACCTGTACACAGATTTTCTGGTCGTACATCAATGGCAGGTGACAACCTTCGGGCTTCTACCCTGATCAACCACCCAAGCCACTGACTGTGTCGTGGTGTGGCATATCTGGTGGAACCAAGGGGTGACTCAATGTTACCCTTGGCCCCAGGTAAGTTCAGCGGTTGAGGGCCAACCACTCTCCATGACCTCATATGGTAGTGGCAAGTCTTGTCACATCCAAGAGTAGCCTGCGTTACCCTTGGTCCCAGGCTGGCTTGACAGGGGGGCCTGCACCCCTGTCATATGCCTGACCTGACCCCCTTATGGGCAAACCAGTTAACCCGTTAACCAGCTAACATAGTGAGAATGGAAACATGGTACATGGCTTTAACGATAGTGATGCTGTGAGCATGTGAAAGAAGGAGCATTCATGCAGCATTAAGTATTGCGTACTTAGATAATGCAAATGTATATATACCCAGGACAGTAACATATCTAATTCAGCAACGCTTATCAGATCCAGATAAGTGACATAAGCACTGAAAGCAAATAATGGAGTGCTAGGTACCCTATGTTATTATCATTCTGATCAATTGGAGTGCTGTCATCCTTTTTTACTAACACTCCAGGTGAGGTGAGTATCACCTAACAGGAGTGGTGATCATCCCTAATTATTTGCAGTGAAGTGGTGAGTCCAATGTTGCTTCCTTCTCACTGTTGTGACAGGGGCAATGTATTTGGGGTCCATGAAGGGGTAAGACAAATATAAATTGTGTAAATGTATATACACCATATCCATAATTAAGGTGCCATGGCACCCTCTTGCTCCCACCTTCTGCTGCCCCCTGCCTATAGGTACCACTTTGAGGTACCATGTGGCCACAACAACCTGTGTTAAATGGATGTGGTGCACACCATGTACAGAATGGTACCAGCCTATGAACTAATCAGTGGAGTAAATGATTGTCTGTTGAAACTCAACACATCTTCAGAGTGAAAATCCAGGTGGACGTGGATACAACGAATTTAGTTTGACCAACAGCCTCGTGATTTATAGACAACACTGCATGCATGTATACTAATACGAAGGCGTACCCGGCATCGAAATAGACGTACTTCAATCGATTCACAAAACGCTGTTTTGTTCACTAATTGAGCCAGAAAAGCCGGACACAACTGAATACTATTGTACATTTAATTTCATTGCGCGCACCTTTCGATCGACGTTTTTCTTGTATACAGGAGCAGACTCTCGATTCTGCAACGATGGATTATACTGAAGCGCTCTCTTGGGTTGTAGTCTAACCAGAAATCCAGTTATTGGTTATTGGCAGGCACAACTTAAGCTTTCATACGTTAAGTAATTTGTTGAGTTACAACACTGCATGCGTAATGACGAAAAGTAATTAACTCTTCTCTTGAATCTATCGCCTCAAACGTTTAGTACTAAAATTCTTAAATCAGTACCTTTTGCATAAAAAAAATTCACAATATTTATGAAACGTATACAAAATCAAACGGAGCAAGTACATTGTCATGTACAGACTATCTATGGATGTCCGAAATAGCTGGTAATGTGGACTTCTACAGGCACCAGGTTTCCGCGTTTCCCGGAAACCTCCCCCCCCCCCCCCCCCCCCCCCCCCCCCCCCCCTTTCTGAAAACAGTGAGAATACGCATACGCCATGCGCACATAGTAGCCGTAATAAGTTAATCATATGGTAACGTCAAGGCTAAGCGATTTAAACAAGAGTCACTGAAAACACTTGGTTTCTGCAATCTTGACAAGAGCAATGTCGTGGACGGTGCACGCGATCCTGATCAGATGTCTCTGATGTCTATACTATCTGCTTCAAGTTCTAGCACGCTATAGCTATCAGCTCTCATAGCAGTGCTGCAATACTACATGGTGGTTTTGTTAATGTTCGTTCAAGGCAAGCTAGCATGAAAGTTCTTACTATATGGACATCTTAGAGGCCTACAAAGATGACATGCCTCTCCATCATATTTAGAAGAGGAATTAGATTTATGGTGGTGTAAGTGGATTAATTATTCAGGAGAGCTACCGAACACGCCATCCAAAGCTCTTGTCTATGCTACTGAAAGTAACATTCACCATGCATGCATGTGTTGAGAGTAATCTGTACCGTACCAGTGACATCATGTGAGTGCGAAAGGAGCATCTGATTCATCAATGGGTCAGGAATGGTTTTCTGGACTGGCCATAATGCACATTCATTACAGCATGGAACTTAATTTAGAAGAGATCGTTAACATCTTTGCAAGGCAGAACCGCGACGAATGGTTTTAGATTTTAAGCAATTTTAATCTTAAGTAAGGTAACAGCTTGTGCACGTATATATGGGTCAGTTTCCGAGAAAATGAAAAGTGGCTATATATATAAAAAGTTATAAAAATGCTTCACGTTTGAATCGCTAAAACTCCGTAAAGGTTTAAGCTATCAACTTCCTATTTCGAACACTTCTTGCCACACCACTTCTCTCTATGATAATCGATTTTGGTGTCTTACCTTTGCTCCTTGCCGACGTTACAAGGCACAGTACCCCGAGGGGTTCAAAATCCAGGTAGCTCCCTGAGACAATCCATGGTAGTTCATCACAACTTTTGCCACGACCTTCTCAAATCTTTTTTATTTTTCAGTAATCTAATAGGGCTTATAGAGATTAGTTATTATGCAGAGTTTCACTTTCTGATACACTTCGATTAATTGGCAATATTTTATCAACTTTGTAAGTGCCATGAAATTTTGTGATTACTATCACTGTTTTGCAAAGCTACAGTTATGTGTCAATAAAGTTTTAATTGAAACTGTTGCTAACACTAGAATGCACTCACCTCATGGGTGTACACACACGTATGTATTGTGAGATAACCTTAATAAATTTAATATTATGACTAGTTGTTTTACACTTGTCTAATTATCTCAAAACACCATAATTCATTTTTACATTTCAATTTTACCACGTGACGAGATAGGTTGTGAGGCAGTTAATTCATTAAAATTAATTTTGGGTATCCGTTCCGCTGGTAAGTTATAAATGGATTTATGTCAAAAACTTGATGTTTCTTTGAACTGCCGCTTGACCACAAAGTTTACACTGACGTAACGATGCTATTAAAACTGTATAACTACGCTAAAAGGGCGTAGCCCAAGTTGCGAAAGAACGTGAAGGTCACGTTACACTATGCGCTAAGCTTCGTACGATTGCTAATATGCACTTCTATAAGCATGCATGACATGCACCGATTACGATACAACAATAGTAGCGCGCGCTGCTCTTAGACAATGCAACGAGCTGCTAGTATAAACAATAGCGCATTTACTAAGCGCAGTGCGGGGAACCGAACAAACGATTGTTAAGAAGGCTTCAATTGTTCTGAGCGTGCCTCGTATAGTATGCATTGTGCATGTGACATTTGAACAAAAGACCCTGTAGTTCCATTTGAACTAAAGAGCCCGCACGCCGCAACCTGGCCCAGCACGATCTTTTTTTTATCCACAGACTCAAGATATTCTTGTTATTCCAGCATCAGATGTTCTAACTCTTGTTGACCCCCTCACTAGCAGCACTGCTAGATGCTACAGACTTAGTGATACTGAATCACTTAAGGCTTCAAGAGCTCTTCAATTAAGACTGAGTAGTTGTTTTTTTTTTTAATCCTATAGCCCGTTTATCTTTTCACATGGAAGGTGTGATCTTTTGTGCACATGTATATGATTAAATAAATATTAGCACGTACGCTTAGAGCGCTAATATTATTGTATCAGAATCGAAGCGTCATGCGTACGAAGGTTAGCGCACATCCTTCGCAACTTGGGCTACGCCCTTTTAGCGTAGTTACATTGTTTTAATAGCATCGTTACGTCAGTGTAAACTTTGTGGTCAAGCGGCAGTTCAAAGAAACATCAAGTTTTTGACATAAATCCATTTATAACTTACCAGCGGAACGGATACCCAAAATTAATTTTAATGAATTAACTACCTCACAACCTATCTCGTCACGTGGTAAAATTGAAATGTAAAAATGAATTATGGTGTTTTGAGATAATTAGACAAGTGTAAAACAACTAGTCATAATATTAAATTTATTAAGGTTATCTCACAATACATACATGTGTGTACACCCATGAGGTGGTAGTGTTAGCAACAGTTTCAATTAAAACTTTATTGACACATAACAAAGTTGATAAAATATTGCCAATTAATCGAAGTGTATCAGAAAGTGAAACTCTGCATAATAACTAATCTCTATAAGCCCTATTAGATTACTGAAAAATAAAAAAGATTTGAGAAGGTCGTGGCAAAAGTTGTGATGAACTACCATGGATTGTCTCCCCTGCAGGAATGTCCAAATCACTTCAAAATCGATATGCACATAAAGGAGTCCTGTCACTGTTGATTTCTGCAGAGCGTTGATTTTTACCTTATTCGTTATGGAGATACAGCAATGCAAAGTAAGTCCACGTTTCCCGCTCGAATAGTGCCTTTCTCAGTCCCACTCGGGAGAATGGAAGCGGTTCAAGGACTGAGAAAGGCGCGAAAGGAGCAAAGGCACAATGTCATGAATTTTGTTGTGTGGCAAGACCTTTGCCCCATGCATGCAACATACATACATGTACCAGTATATGTATGATACCTCCATAAAGTGAACAACTTCATGCACATGGTATTCGTGTAGGGGTTATTTGTGGGTGCAAGGGTCAAGCATTTTAATAAAAGATGATGGTGCAGGGACTGATACAGATAGAGGCAGCAAAAACTGTTAGTCATTTTGCAACCACCCCCATGATGGTTGTGGCCTTAGGAAGAACAGTATAAAGTTTTTGAGGGGTGACTCTTTCATTGTAAGGGCATCCTACACTTACACACACACACACACACACCCTCCCTCACAAGTAGTCCAATCTTCATGTACATGTATCTGCCACACTATCTGCCAATCAAGTGAAGGCAGCTCACAAGATTTGATTGTATTCATTTTAGCCAGGACAATGGTTGTGTACACCTTGGACTGCCCTTGTGGGTTTTGTGGTAACAGTCAGGCCCCAAGGCCAACATAAACAACAGTACCTAGGGAGATAGAAGGCCAACAGTACACTATATCAACGCTAATACACACTACACACCTGTATCTGTACTGACTTGTTGGAGTCATGAATGTGTGGGGCAGTATGCTCCACTAGCAGAGAGGAGAGTTGTAGGAGAAGGATGCACATGGGGTCCTGGGGAAGAGTGCTAAGGTATGACCGTATAAGGTCTAGGCATATTGAGTGGAGTACTCACAGAGGAGCCAAAGGACTTGTCAGGGTTAATGATCTTATTAATAAATAAGCTGATGACAATGTCATTAGTGTCTGACTCAGGATCAGGGGGTCCCCCAGGAGGGCTGTCCTTCTCATGCTGAGAAGGTTGGAATCACAATGTACTGGAGGAGCAAGGGAGGTGAAGGTGAAGGGAGGTAAGAGGGTGGGAGGGAGGATAAATGGTATGTGTAATTTTGCCAGAGATGTCCCTGCTGGTGTACATGTACATGACTACAGGAGGACAGGAGAGAGGGAGTGAGGGAGGGATGGAGGGGGGAGGGAGGGAGGGGGGAAAAAGGGAGAGGAAGGGAGGAGAAAGGGAGGGAGGAAGTGAGGGAGTAGGTGAGACAGGAGAGAAAGAAAGGAAGGAGGAAGTGAGGGAGTAGGTGAGACAGGAGAGAAAGAAAGGAAGGAGGAAGTGAGGGAGTAGGTGAGACAGGAGAGAAAGAAAGGAAGGAGGAGAGAGGGATAAGAGTAAAGAAAGATGGAACACAAACTAAGTGATTGAAGTGTACACAATGTACCTGGGTAGGCTGGCTGCAGCACTGATGACGCCCAACACCACGTTCCAACTGGAGTGCAGTGCCTGTGGGCATGACTGGAGGACCTGTCCAACAGATAATGTACTGAGCACAGATCATGTACATGTACCATGCACACTGTTATTTGCGCATGTTGCACCATAGATAGTCACTATCTATGGTTGCACACAGTAGCAGAGAAGACATACATGTACATGTAAAAAGTGAAGGGTAGGAGGCCAGTGGTGTTGTAGCTGATCACAGTAAGGGGCAGGACACCCGCCAGAGCACCATTGCAATACAAACTGAAGTTGATGAGGATGCCATTACTGTCAGTTGGCAAGTCCCAAGACACAATGATGTAGGTGGAGCCCACATTCTGCACCGACACAGTATCAAATCCATCCGGTGCTGGGGGAAAGAGGGGGAAGAGGATGACATCACATAACGACAATCACATCACACATACATGTACATGTATAATAGATTATCTATGCATGTATATAGACAGTGACACACACATACACACACAATCACACACACGCACACACACACAATCACACACACGCACACACACACATGCACACACACACATGCCCAACATGCCTGCTTCTCCTGTTGTGATATTCACGTATACGATGTAACTGACTACGCCGCTGGACACAGCTATGGACATGTACATGTAGCCCACTTGGAAGGGGGGGGGGGGGGGGGGGGGGGGGGGGGGGGGGGCTACGCTACACAGTATACTCACAAAACACCTGCGTCTCAGAAGATGAAAGCATGAAGGGCATACGTAGTTCGATCCCTGCATGCATCATTGTGCTTAATTGATGCGCTCCACTTCTCCAGTGCAAGTGACGCACAGCAGATAAGTTAATTTTAATTTGTGTATCGGTACAATCATAGATAGTTACTATACTATCTATGGTACAATTCAAATTGTCTTGATAGTTACGTCACAGCTATTAAAGTTTATAACCGTTAACCCGACATAACTTTATTGATGACGCAAGGTATTACGTAATGACTACTTCGTTTATGAATAAATTATGCGCGGTAGAAATTAAATTTTTGTCTTGATTTTAGTTTACGAATGGTTCATGGTATAATCTTATAAAGCACAGATTCACAATCAGTCCGATTTATCGTAAATTATAAACGTGTTTGAAATTCAATTTGAAAAAAAAAAGCAAGATGACCGCCTATGTATGGGCCTTTTCTCCATATGTCGAACACTTGTTTCAGATAGCTACATCAATTCTACGTATGGTAGTAACCATTTGCTAAGTAACTAAGCTCTGCGTGAAGTCGTGAAAAAATTCAAAACGGGTGATCCATTTTACTAATGCCCTAATATTACCAGGGATTTGTACTTTGATGGCTATTGACAACCATTCACACAAGTTCCCAATCTCATTGCGTGGGTTTGCTTTGTTACCAAAATATTGTTTTGTGTTACTAAAATATTGTCTATACAAGGATTGCGGAATAATCAGCATATTCATGTCTGCTTCACCAGAATGTATAACAGGCCGGCCACAAGTTTCAGCTGCACTGTCTAACAAAACATAGACCAAAGTGTCTTCCAGTGAAGATTCCACTCGCAGCAATGTAATTGACATTTTTTGTTTAGCTGGGTTATGGGTTCCACGAAAGGAGCTGTTGCATTCGAGCACGCGGCCATTTCAAATTTGATAAGCGGTCTGAGTACGAGGAACATCGAGGAGTCGGCGCGCGTGAAGCAGTGTTAATTGAGCTCGTTTCCAATCCTTCTACTCTAATATCCTATGATGCTGCCAACACTAGCTAAGCGCATACCCAAACATGCGCCACGACGATCTCGCCCAAATTACGCCCGCTGAAGCCTCCATCTCCATGTCATATAGTGCGTGCACGCTGAGTTGTACAGCTTTAGCAACGAAATTTATTAGGATACTTACCGTTTAGTACCTACAATCAGACCGCCATTCCAGCCACGTGCCATGACGCAATTATTGCACTTACGTAATGATAAGGAAGGCGGAGCGTGTACAATGAATGGCCTGGGGATTGCAACTTGCTATATTCTCACGTGATAGGCAATTCACGTTGTAGTATCAGATTCGCAACGTTTCCAACATACAACAGTCTACCAACAGTTGATGTTCATCTGTTGTATTCCATTGTATTTTCACGACGTTTTAAACTAACGTTGTATTATTATGTGATGGAGTAACATAATATGATGTTAAACATTGTTGTTTCCCTGTGACGGTCGCTACATTGAGTCAACACATTGGCGATAGTACTGTGCCAATAGTATTCATGACACCCTAGGTGAGAGGACATTCCAACAGGTGTTGAATTCTGAAGAATCGCCACGTAAATGGAATCATACTTCCGAAACTGAATTGATTCAACAACATTCATTTGTTATTCGATTCTGACGTTTGAGTTTTTATCCAACAGTAACCCGATCCATCCGCTTCGTACCAAAATGATCTCTATGCAGCACTGCAAGATTCTTAATCTTGCCACACATTGCACGATCCCGCCGCCTTAAGATCATATGTCACGTTTACAAAGAGACGCAAGAAGATATGTCCGTGCCTTAATTGAAACCAGAAACCATTTAAAGCCCAGTTTAATACAGTAAACAGGTCCTGAATTTGGTTTGTTAGAGGATTATTGCAAGGCAATACTTTCTTATATACGCCACGCTAATTAGATACCAACTACGAGTGTCGACTATGGCGCGGGTAGGTGTGCCTGTTTACTACTGAGCACTACTGGCCAGTGGTCAGTAACACCTTTCCTACAGCTGGTAATCAGATGGTGGGAAAAGCAGATTTCACTACGTTTACTCAGCTATTGATATATTACTGTGCCAATTGTATTCATGACACCCTAGGTGGGAGGACGTTCCAACAGGTGTTGAGAGTTTTGATGAATCGCCACGTAATGAAATCACACTTCCGAATATTAAATTCATTTGTTATTCGATTCTGACGTTTGAGTTTTTATCCACCGATCCATCCGCTTCGTACCAAAATGATCTCTATGCAACACTGCAAGATTCTTAATCTTGCCACACATTGCACGATCCCGCCGCCTTAAGATCATATGTCACGTTTACAAAGAGACGCAAGAAGATATGTCCGTGCCTTAATTGAAACCAGAAACCATTTAAAGCCCAGTTTAATACAGTAAACAGGTCCTGAATTTGGTTTGTTAGAGGATTATTGCAAGGCAATACTTTCTTATATACGCCACGCTAATTAGATACCAACTACGAGTGTCGACTATGGCGCGGGTAGGTGTGCCTGTTTACTACTGAGCACTACTGGCCAGTGGTCAGTAACACCTTTCCTACAGCTGGTAATCAGATGGTGGGAAAAGTAGATTTCACTACGTTCAAATAGGTTTACTTCTTTGTAGGTCAATCCAAATACGGTCACTGTGCCAATCGTATTCATGACACCCTAGGTGGGAGGACGTTCCAACAGGTGTTGAGAGTTTTGATGAATCGCCACGTAATGAAATCATACTTCCGAATATTGATTCAACAAAATTCATTTGTTATTCGATTCTGACGTTTGAGTTGTATCCAACAGTGATATTATTAACGCCGTCAATCCGCTTCGTACCAAAATGACCCTCTTTGCAGCACTGCAAGAAGTATATGTTGATGCAATGAACAGCAGTTTTAACAAGCACTATATCTATATCCTGAAGGAAGGTATAACAGTGCCCCTTTACTTTTTAACAATTGGCCGTCATGCCTCAGAGTCACATTTATTTGCCAGCAGCTCCCTCCTTCGTTTGTCTCATACATATATCGAGTAATCCGCACCTAAATGTGCATGCATAGTTAGCTTTTGGGTAATCTAGATATATATATATAATTTCCGCTGGTGCTTATCTATATGCGTAATTATATACAAGTGATAAAAACATTCTCTATGCGAGAAGGTTGGTGAGGAATTGTAGGCGATGATGGTGTAAAAAGCAAGGGAACAAGGCTTCTTAACTGTGTGATTATATCAATTTTAAAACCTGCGGTGGCGCGCGCCCATGCCATGAATTAGCGGGCTGTAAGCACCAGCGGATTATATATGAACGTTTAGATTCGCGTAATTGCATATTCGCCGGTCCGTTTATTGAGACTACTTTGAGACAGTATGAGTGAAAACTATGAGTTTGAACCGGACTGGATCAATGCCAGGCAGAAGAATGATTTGCGTGAACCGAGAGCGGAACGGAGTTCGCATAGCTCTCAGCCAATGATGCAAATGGCCGATCTGAAAACGTTCAATTTGCTTGAACCGACAGCGGAACAGAGCTCTCAGCCAATTATGCAAACGGACGATCTGAAAACGTTCTATAAAACCATCGTCACTCATGGACTTCAGACTGCATATTTGATTTATCGTGGACAACCCTTTACGCCGAATGAGGGAGAAGTAGAAAAAACTAAACACCCAAAGAACGTTGTCATAATTGGTGCAGGTATTGCGGGGCTTGTGGCTGCGTATGAATTGGTTCGAGTCGGACACAAAGTTCGGATTTTGGAAATGCAACATCGGGTTGGTGGCAGAGTGAAGACGGTGTCAAGCGAAAGCTTCTACCCTGGGCTGTGGTCTGACGGTAAGTAAATCTGTAATTGCGTCTTTCATAATCAC
Source organism: Ephydatia muelleri (assembly GCA_013339895.1). Lineage (NCBI taxonomy): Eukaryota > Metazoa > Porifera > Demospongiae > Spongillida > Spongillidae > Ephydatia > Ephydatia muelleri. The sequence continues at coordinate 12,005,100 of JABACO010000005.1, forward strand.
TTTTCTTCTTTGGTTGTATACTTTGGGGATGTCACCGTGTCAGCGAGGAAATAATTAAGCGCTGAAGCCATGCAATAAATTGTTTCGTTTCCGAAAATTAATTTACGTAACGTCATCTTTACATATGCAGCGACTTGAGTACGGAAACTAACGGTGACCCAAATTGAGCGACCCATATTGTGCATTGATCGATTGGGTTGTGTTGTCCTTTTCGCTTCAGATGCCGGCGTTAACGATTTCGTGTTCCTAACGCCGATTCTCATTGATTACGCATGACCTGGTTCTGCTGGTGCTCAGACAACGGGAGTGAACTGTCATACATACGTTAGTGGCAAGCATGTGTTTACGTCGTCGCCAAAATGTTACTAACAGTAGGTGCGTAGCATCGCTTTGCGCTAATGATCTAAAGTAAACCACGTTATGTATGGGACGTGGTGCCTAAATCATAATAACTAATATTGGTGTGCATGTAATTTAACGGGACACATTAAGTTATGCTGCCGCGATATCGATTGCTGACGGATGACCCAAGCTAATACATACCGTCTCAAACATACATTCTTCAGGTACTGAAGCTGATGCACGAATTGCGGACAGCATGCGCCATTAATTGCCACGACTACCATGGGACAGTTCAACTACAAGCCTTCGCGTATTTATAATTAGGATAAACGTTTGAATCCCTATATATTTTCGATACTTCATTCCATTTATCTACGGGAAAATAGAGTTAGGGGTCTTGCATTAGCTTCATGCCAGTGTCGCAAAGTCCGATACCCCTTGAGGTTCAAACCCGCCATGTATCTTTGGCAGGAAATATTAGTATTGACTTCAAATTTTATAAACACGTAGAGGGATCACGTACCTTTTGATTTATACTGTTCGTTACCTATAGCTGTGCAAAATTTTCCGCTCGATTCCCGCCAATGATTTAGGCAAACCGCGTCACATCAAAAACCGCCCTTGTAGTGGGGTGCGTAAATCATTGGCGCAAATCGAGCAAACAGGACAAACCGGCTCTTCTACGTATACCGATTTGGAAGCAATTTGAACTCTCCTGCAGAAGGATTTGAGCTCCTCTATAGCTACTAGAGGTAGCAATACAGCCATTTTATATTTCGGGTTTGCAGCGGTGGGACATGTTAATGAAACCTCAGTAGTAGTAAGGATATAGCAACAACGTATTTACTTAGATTGATAGCTGTATATTGGAAGCACGCATGGCATATTCCGTGTGCCCTAAGAATAAATTTTCGTGTTTTTAACAATGAGCTTATCTCCGTGTAAACTTCTGCGTTTTCAAAATTACGACATCAAATGCATGTTGGATATTGTAAGCGGCAAATTATAATGCTTGCAGAGATACCCTATTAGACACGAGTCATTTGAACGCTGCGTTCAATTTATAGATGTATACTTATATCATGCATACTATCAAAAAGTATTTGTTACCAACCTATGTATTCATTTGCATCGTTCAAATCAGTTTTGTGATTCTAATGCACGAATTTTATAATAAACCTGAATAAACTGATTTACATAGTTGAAATACACACTCTTGAACGGTTCCAGTTTTTTTGCTAATTCGAATTATTACAATTGTATGGCCACCTGTTATTTACAGCTGGTGCTATGCGCATTCCGGGGTCTGGAAGAGAGGATGACATTGAAAAGAAGCACTACCTGACCAATCTATATGCACAACGAGTTTTTGGACTTACAACAATACCTTTTGAAAACGCAACAGACAATGCATTCTACTATCTTTATGGAAAACGTTATTCAACTAAAGGTAAAGGTGTTGTTTGTCACATATACTTGTCCCATGGTATACAGGGTGTCCAAGAATGAATGCAGAGTGGATAGGACAAATGAAGTAGTTTACACAAATTGAACTAATGAATTTTTATAAGCACAAAGAATGGCAGTACGTACAAGGGGTGGGAAGGGGGGGGGGGGGGGGGAGTGGGTCACGAGCTCAATACATGGGTGGATGAGGTTATTCTAATTAGAAGATTAATATAAACTGGAAAATGGTCGATAAGTATGAAATTTAATCTTTTGTCAGTGAACAGAAAGTTAGGGAGTGTCAATAGGGAGTTTTTCAGATGAGAAACTAGTTATTTTATTTCATTATTGAAATTAATTAGCTTGGTTTATATTTATATTTAATCCACACATACGTGCAGAAACCCAGAACATAGTTTAATCTCAATTTACTTTGCATGCATGCACCCTATGTAAATATTGTATACTAAAATAACTCTCACCCCATTATATGTTAGTTCAAGAGTTTAAAATTATAATTATGATATTGGCATTGCAAATGCAAGGATTCACAGGATACAATAGCTGGTGCATATTATTCAGATAAGTGTGATTAGGTGCTTCTAAGATAACGAGGTCAGACTAACATCATTTGAAGATTGGATTATTTGATGCATCAACTGTGCATATTCATGTGTAGCCTATAATGTTGAAGGAACCAACACATATGCACATGCTTATCTGCTGCAAAACATTAACAGCTTTTTAAAAGTATTTTATAAATCATCTCAATCATGATTCAGGATTGGAGGCTATGTACATAGATACGTGTGGTTTTGCTTATGGAAGCAGCAAACAACATTTTATAAAAGTGTGGCCAGAAAGAATAAAGGCAGTTGGTATTGTATGTTAGAATATTGTAGTGGGAATTGCAATGCTGTCTGCTTTTTATAAGGCTTGTTACATCACCGACTGGCCCATGGCATAAATTCATGTGGGAACATAAGTATAGAATCACCATGTACTTTTACATCACGGATGGCTGTAATTGCAATCATGAGTTTTAATAGCCAGATCCGCCATCTTACTTCTAGAATGGAATGCAAATCCTGAAAAATTCTGCAACGAACTTTGGCCCGGTTGGGATGCCAAACTGACACCGAATACGAAGGAGACGTATAAAATCAAGGATCTGGGTAAGTTATATCTTATGAAGCATTAATTAATGCATGCGACTACATAACAACTTATTATAATTCTTACTTCTTGCAATAATTCCTGATTTGTTCGTGCCACATCAATGTAGTTCACCATGCAATTAATATAATGAGTATTTTCTCGAATTGTTGTTTTTGCTATAATAGAGTCTAAAATCACCGTATCACATGTTTGCATAGTGTGATGACTGTGGAACAAGCATGATCATTAATGAAGGGTGAAATAAAAGAATTGACCTCATGACCTATCAAGAGTGGGGTGAATGTTTCAGCATTTTCATCATATATTATTTTTGGTGGCCAGGGCTGTGAAGTGAGGGAGTAAGAATTGCTTTATGGCAATTAGTGTTGTTAGAATGCAACTATCCACAAAATACACATTGATGTACTTACCAAACCTTACCAAACTTAGCTCTCAAGAGCATTAGTACCAAATCAGTCCTGTGAAGGGGATGTTCATAGTTGGTGTGGGCAGCATGATTCCTGGCTATATGAACTGAGGTCTCCACAATTTTAAACTTAATAATTGGAAAGAGACCCATTGATATCATTTAAAGGAAACTTTGAATGCCTTCAACCAGCATCATCGATCTGACTCAACCAATACATTTAATACTAACAATAGATGTGTGCCTTGAAGTATAGGAAATGTATACAATATAACCTTTATTTTGTTTGTAATACTAATACTACTTTTGGCCTCCAGCTAGCTACTATGATGTGTGCATGCAGTTTGTCAAAAAAGAAATTCGTCAAGCCAATCATGGTTGCCCAACTGTTGATGACTGGACATGGTGGGTGGACCGGTGGAGTCGGTTCTCTGCAATGGAGTTTCTCACATCATCATATGAAGCTATCATTGCAAAGCTAAGGATACCTACTACTGTGATAGGCCCATCACCAGAAGATCTTCTCAAACCTCTAAATGACCTTCTCCCTTGGCCTCGACAGGCCATAGTTGGGTTTTTAGCGTACAACTACACTCTCGGATTGTCCACCAGTCTTGTTGAGCTCTTGCGTGATGACCTGGGTGAGTGGTGGCACACCCCCATGCATACCCTCAAAGGTGGTCTCTCAACACTTCCCTGGGCATTTACAAAAAATGACACAGGAGTACAGCTTGGAGAATACATTGACTTTGGAATGTTTGTCACCAAAGTGTCATATACAAACCCCAATGACCCCAATTACACTAGTATGGTATCAGAAACAAATCCTTATCCCAAAGTGTCCGTGACAGCTCGAAATGACAAGTTCCAACAAAGAATAGAAACCATTGAAGGAGATGTCTGTATTGTCACACTGCCACTCAATATCATCCGACAGGTACCATTTGAACCTCCATTGAGGCCTGACTTTGCCGATGCTCTCATGCATATCACATACAGTCCATCCACCAAGATCTTGCTGCAATGCAAGACAAGGTTCTGGGAGAAGGAAAATGGTGGCATTTTCGGTGGGTTTTCATTTACTAACCTTCCAATTGGACAGTTGCACTACCCTAGCAATTCAGAGCAGATTTCCAAGGATGGCCGTGGTATTTTGATGTGCTATACATGGAAACAAGAGGGCCTTCTCTTTGGATCACAGCCTGAACAGATGGCCATTGCAGAAGCAGTTGAAGAAGTGTCGCGCATTCATTCTGATATGAAGAACAATTTTGAAGTTGGTGCAGTTCAAGCCTGGTACTCGGACCCCACTTCTCAGGGTGCATTTGCCATGTTACAGCCATTTCAGATCCAGCTCATCAATGATTATCTGTTGTACCCGTACCCTAAGCCTGATAAAAATGCACTGCATCCATCACCTCCACCGCTGTACTTTGCTGGTGAAGCCATCTCCTACACGCATGGTTGGATACAAGGGGCCCTGGAGAGTGGACTGAGAGCTGCATATCAGTTCCATTCACGAAATGAAAACTTCTATGAAGCAAACTAGGGCCCATTTATTATATACTTTAAATGCTGGTTTTAATATAAGGATTACGTTATGTGTTTGAGAGATTGTACTTGTACTTTTTTGCATTTTATACATTAAAAACTATCCTGTGTAGTGTAGACATGTAAACAGAGACTTGGGTAATTACATATATCTTTATCACATCTTAACTCACCAATGATCTGTATCACGTTAGTGATCATATATAGAAGTTAATCAACATCATTTAATTGTAGACAACTCAGTTTATGTATATTCTGACAGAACAGTGGACTTTAGCAGTTCTTGGACCTTTCAATATATTTCAACACCTCGAAGACTTGGTTGGCCAAATCTAGAACTGATAGCTATAGGTCAATCCTTTTTCCAACCAAGGAGTGCCATTTTATTGCCTGAAAAAGTTCATGCGATTTAAGCATTCATAGTTATGGAAACATGATAGTTTAATCCACTTGTCATTGTGTTTCCATGGGATGAACTGGAGCAAGGGGAGTTGGGAGGGGGGGGGGGGGGGGGGGTCTTACACTCATGTTCATGTATTACTTTGCTGTTCAGTCATAAATTGGGCCTCTCAACAGTTCTTATATAGCACGTGGCTATCATTGGCTGACCAATTCTCAAATGGGACAAATAGTTCTAGAGCCAGCCAAAGTGAAATGGTTTAGAACCGGCTAGGATATAGGATGTATTGACTGATTTAGAACCAGTCTTTAGTAAAGTATTGTTAGAATTTTTCTATTGCTTATGAATGCACGTTTCATTATGTTACATTTAATGTTCATCTGTCTATGAGCATTAAACTCCTGGAGTGAAATAATGTTCATTTGTAGCCATAATCGCTGATGAAGTTAAGTATCCTAGCAGCAGGGTCATTACATGCAGATAAGAACTGTCACACCTTTGAACCTGTTTATTAAATCAATAGAACAAGCAGTAACACAGTGCTTTCCTGAGAAATTTTTGTGCTTATGTTATTGGGTACTTACAGCTTCTTTCAACTCAGTGATTATGTATGGTCTGGAGCTTGTGGTGTGGATTATTAGCTCCGTGGTGATTTCTCATATATTACAGGATCGTATCCTATGGAGGAGTGCATATATTGTCTAATTATCGATAGGGATATGGCAACACCCCTCTCAGCAAGTGGCCGTGCTCCCCCAGATCTCTAGGCGCTCAATCCACACTAACCATCATTGAGTCCCCCCAACACCTCTGTAACTGCATCTTTGAACCCATCTTTGACAGCTTACCACACAGTACAAAGTGGTATGCATGCTAATGTTTTTACTTTTAAAAAAATAGTCCCCTACGTGGCCGCTATAGGTCATTCCATGTCAAATGAGCAACTCTCATCTTCCGATTTTGCTCAACGTTTTCATATATGTTAGTCTTCATATGAATGTGACTTGTACCATACATCTTGTTAATAACCTGAATGGTTTACGAAATACACACACTGAATAATTCATTTTTAATAAAAAATCCAACTTTGTCCACTCATATCTTTGTCATTATATACCTAACAGAGGTGGTCTTGGCATCAAATAAAAGGTCATTGTATGTAGAACTGATGTATGATATTGTTTTGTGGGTGTGGTCAAAGGGAAAATCTATTTACATACATGTTATTGTACCAATCTGCCTTGCATAATGTACGATGGCATTTGTAACATTTAATAAGCATTAATTGGAATCAATCACATGTGCAAAAAAACACAATCATGTCATTATTACACTGTTTCTAAATATACCACACAGCTTTAGAAGCTAATTATTCATTCATGCAACTTAACCTCCCATTATAGAGACCAACTCATGTGCAGCTGTTGCTGGGATATCCTCAGCTGTGTGCTCCATTGTGTCCTTCTCCCTTGGAGTGTTGGTAGCTGTTCTGCTGTTATTTGGCTGCTACATCCCCGAACACACAGCAAGGCCAAACATATGCATGCAGCTGATGGGGAACAGTCACACATCAAGACACGACAATGATGCAGACTATTCAGTTAGACACCAATGAGGCGTATGGAACATATTTTCATCCAAACAACTGATTCATTAGTGTAAATATGCATACTTCTGGTATGTATAGTGTTTGCATACACAATAGCATAATTAATTAGCCCTTTTATAAATGCACACACATGTTCATGTATGTATTTAGCCGTTGTCTAATAAATAACAACAAATAGAAGGTACCATGTACACACAGTTTCCATTAACAGATGCATGTCCCTGTGGTCTAGTTAGATGTGCATGTATCCATTAACAATTGAACACAGATATATGTCCCTGTGGTCTAGTTAGATGCGCATGTATCCATTAGCAATTGAACACAAATATATGTCCCTGTGGTCTAGTTAGATGTGCATGTATCCATTAGCAATTGAACACAGATATATGTCCCTGTGGTCTAGTTAGATGTGCATGTATCCATTAGCAATTGAACACAGATATATGTCCCTGTGGTCTAATTAGATGTGCATGTATCCATTAACAATTGAACACAGATATATGTCCCTGAGGTCTAATTAGATGTGCATGTATCAATTAGCAATTGAACACAGATATATGTCCCTGTGGTCTAATTAGATGTGCATGTATCCATTAGCAATTGAACACAGATATATGTCCTAGTTAGATGTGCATGTATCAATTAACACACATGGTGAATTATGCTCATATGATTCTAATCAAGGTATTACCTCTCTGCGGAAACAAGATATCATTTGAAGACCCAATTTGTTACGGAATGGAATTATAGCGATTCAACAGTTTTAAAACATGATTAGCAGCTATATGCTATTGATTGCAACCACTGCAGTCTACTACTATACCACTGCAAAGAAATGCTGTAGTTTTCTATCCTTTGTAAATAATTGTACTGTTCTTATTGTACTGCAATCCAATAGGCAGCAAGTAGAGGGATTTTAGAGGGATTTCCATATCTCATGTCAACCACCCAATTATAATGTACCATTTAGTTATGTTCATAATTTTCCTTATGCATCTTAGTTGGATAACTTGGGCTCCTATACCTGATTCTTTTGCCTCGCCCTCCTCCAACCCCCCCCCCCCCCCCCCCCCCCCCCCCCCCCTTCCAATTAGAAGCAAAGATAACAAAATGAAATCTTGTACATCAGATCGCTACTCAAAAACTTGATTTCTGGTGCTGTAGCTCGCCTCAAATTTAATACTTTGGATACCTAAACGCATGTTTTTTCAAGATGTTCTAAAAGTCTGAAATGTCCTCTACACATTGGTTGCTTCTTACGCACTGAGAATCGGAGTATCTGTCATGGAGTTTTTAAGACGCAGAATTTTTAATTAGGCATGCAAGCGTTACATTTCTATTGCGCGTACTGGTAATGTATGCGCAGGCCCGTAGGCTGGGGGGGAGGGGTCGTAGTACACTTTTTTCCTAGGCCATTGTATTTGAATACCGGGTATGCCCATGAGACTTCATTTTGCATGAACAAAGGACCTGCAGGTAGTATCAAGCTCGTATAGCCTCTTTCTGTGATAACTTGCATCTGTAGTATGAACGTCGGTCCCCGGACCATCGCTTTAGTCTCGTACCCAGACAATGCACAGGGATAAAACGCGTCAAATCCAAAAAAGATTTATTACGAGATGTGTTCATACAAATCATGCATTAAATCATATCGGATTGAATAGACTTCCAGATGATAAATCGTTCTTGAATCCAATAATAAATCCGTATTTGATTTTAAATACTCAAATCATTACCATTGATAAATCAAATAGGATATTTCATAGGGTTTTAACCACTTCCAATTTCACCGTGGAATTTCCAATTCCTGATATTTGAATCCAAAAGGTCTATTTCATTCAAATAAATCACATAAATCTTGTCGGATTTAAATTATCCATCCCTGTTCAATACACATGGAGCATTTTCAAGTATATAAAATTTAAAATTCATTCAAAAGAAATGTCATGTGCTTATGATCAGGGGTTCTAGTTTATGCATAAAATTATGTTATACATCAATAACACTTCAGAGTCAACAGTAAAAAATTGCATACTACTACTTAAAATAATCAAAGAGGATAACATGCTTGAATAAACTTCATATCACATTCACAAATCGTACATAAATTCAACAGAATATCCTACATGAACTCAAAATTATCATAAATGCTCTTCAGTTTATCTACAATCGGTTTAGACAGTCTGTTGGACTTAGATAAAGATATGTTTCTTAGTACAATATTGTTTCTGTGCACAGATATTGTTTGTTCCACAATTTAACTAACCATGGAACCCATGTGCCAGTATATGTTCCCACCCACCACTCCAGAGTGATAGAATCATCACTGATAGCCAGAACTTTGGCAATTTGTGGCAGTTCCTCCCTGAATTCATCGAGGCCCAATGCCACAAAACTTCCTAGCTGAACATCAACATCACTATCATCCACTTCAGATTCTTTACTCTGTGATAGAAAAAGATCAAGATGAGTGCTGTTTTTAAGGGTCAAATGTTATTTGAAATTTTAAAATGAATATTATACTTACAGTTGGCAGGATAGAGATAGATATTGCTGTGAATCAGAAAGGTAGTAGAATATGTCTGACAGAAATCTACCTACATTTTATGTGAACTGTCGTATGGTAAATGTTAGAGTCACAGTAATTTCAAGCTTCATTCGAAGATTGGCTTTGTTAGCATAATTTGATCTAGACAATCTCAAGTAAGTTAGACAACTTACAATTTGTATACAAGGCAAAAAATCCGGACTTAAAACATTTAGCTGGGACTTGAATTGATATGATATTCAAGTTAAAAGTTTTGTACTGTAGTTCTAGTAAGAACACATTTAGTTCTCCTTGGTTGGTCAAAATTAAGGTCTACAGCTATTAATTACCATAGGCCATTTCGGATCCTAGTTTGAAATTTCAAACATATCTACACTAGAATTTGTTTTAAATCCCAGCTTAAAAATGGAAATAACACATTTTAATTCAGAGCATAACTTCATATCCGTATAGTACACATAATTATATTTGTGCCATTTGTAATTAGTGATTATTTCAATCCTCCAAGCCTTAAACTCAGATCCAAGCACTGAGATTTAAAATACAATGTCATTAAAAAAAAAGAACTTGAAATTTCAAGAATATCTAGTGTATCTATCTATAGTCATTAATCCTTTTAAATTTTAAACTTATCTGCAAAAGACTTTATGCATGATTTCCACAATGGTTAATGCTGTTATAACATACATTTTGAATATCAGTTAGACAACCTTTACCTATATGGTATTGACATCTTCGTCAGCGGTCCAGTGCCCGTGGTAGTCGGCGGTTGCCCCTGTGAGTCACCTAACCGGAATGGGGGTAGTACTCAACGTATGCCGAAATGCGGGTTACACCATTTGCGGCATTACTGACCGACAGCTCGCTCGCTGGTCACGTAGCGGGCGCATGCCGATCTAATGAGTCGCGGTAACCGACAGCTCGAAGGCCATGCATACATGCACGTATATAGCGCGGGCGCTTTCCCATATAATGATCGCCGGTGTCACGGAATAGATTATCCCCCAATAAATTCATCCCCCGGATAATCTATTCTGGAATAGATTATCCCCCTAGGATAAATTATTCCGAATAGTTTATCATCTTTTGGAATAGATTAACCCCCTTCTTAAAACGCTCACTCGTGTCCATTATAACAGATGGATGTAAAAGAATACGACAAAATTGTTTGTTTCCTTGAGAGCAAAGACAGTGAGCAGCGAAATTGGCCTCGGGATGTGTTGGAGTCATAAGATGGCAAAGATGCTAAAAGGGCTTATCGACAGAAATGTGAGGGTTTCATAACCGAAGATGGCTTGCTTTTCAAGACAAAAAGGCGGAAGAAAGGGTTGACGTCTGTACAGGAGGAAGAAAGGTATCAAGTTGTTACGGTTGACGAGAAGGTTAGACTGCTTGACACCGTTCACAAAGATCCAGCAGGCGGTCACTTTGGAGTTCATAAAACGTACGTTGTATTATACGTTGTGAATTGGTTTTACTATAAACTTCTACTAGCATGTAAAATCATGAGATAGATCCTATTAAAGATTGTTATTTGATTTATCTATGCTCTCATTTGGATAGCAGCATAGGAATTCACTATATTGCAATTATTTTAATTTGAAGCAATCGCTGGTAATTACTTTCTGATGTGTTTCTTCACTTCATACATGCATGTATGTAGGCAAGAGAAGGTGGCTGAACGTTACTATTGGAAGGGAATGGCCTCAGATATTGCTAACTATTGCAGCACTTGTCTAGTGTGTCAAAGGCAGAACAAGATACCATGCAATATTCCTGGCCACTGGTTCCTTGCTGCAAGTGAGCTTCAGTGTTTTTATTACATCTTTACTGTGTTATCAACTATAGGTAATAGAAGTACAAAATAGATGTGTGAAACTGTATGATTCTGTTTTTGAATGAATTCAAGGCAATGCTATCACTGTTTTACAATAATTGGTATTGACATTGGTAAATATCATAATGAGGTATATAATGTGTCAATTATACATGCAGCAACTTCTTGTTGCAAGAGCAATCACGACACAGATCTTTCAGAACATCTGATGATCCTTGGGTCTCTTCACTTCACAAGGTAAAAGAAATTAATATTTTCATGTTATGTATTTACATAAGTCATATCGAGAAATCGTCCATACATCGGTGGTCATCTTGCGATTTATTTTCAAATTGAATTTAAACACGTTTAGTATGTACAATAAATCGGTCTGATTATAATGTGTACTTTATAAATTGATATCATGAACTGTTCTTTAACTAAAATCAAGACAAAAAATTAATTTCTACCGCTGGCGCATAATTTATTTATACATGTATGTCATTGCGCAATGCCTTGCGTCATCTGCCAAAATTATTCAGTAAATATGTAATTGACAATATAATCATAATGGTGAATAAATGTGCACAATAACTTGATTAAATTATAACAACCGCTAACGTAATACATGGCGTCGTCATCGCGCATATAGTCATGCAGCTTACACAGGAAATTTAAGTTGATTCGTTAGCACTTTCATATCGTTCAATCTTTGTCTGCATGTGTGCATGTGGCTAGAGCGTCATGCACAGTACACGTATAGCGCCCAAATTTAACTATACTTATGTAAAGGTTCGTAACGGAAAGCTTTATGTCTACACATCGGAGCGCTGAGCAGTCTACCACTAGGCCAAAGAGCCTCTGCATCAGGTCCAAAGCACACTCCACCCCCTCCCTAATACTTGCTGGCATTGCCGCATCAGGCCTAAAAGGTCCATGTCATCACCACCAAAACACTCTCTTAGAACTGCTATAGCTTGTAGATCCAAATGTACATGGGCAGCCTAACATCAGTTTAGACAATACACTATTCAGCTAGCTAACCACAGTTTACATAGCACACAATGAAAGAATATTATATTTATCATCAAGGGCAAAGTGTACATTTACAGAATGCGATGCGGCATCTTTGCCTAAGTGTTCATCACCACCAGTCAGACCCTGGACCTACATTTAGACCTACATAGGCCTACCCTGATCCTACATGTACCACCTACATAGGCCTACCCTGATCCTACATGTACCACCTACACAGGCCTAACTTGGACCTAAGTAAATGTACCTACACAGGCCTAACCTGGACAACATACATGTAGGCCTAACCTGGACCTAAATGTACAATTACTATCCTGGACCTTTCGCTACAATTGCTACCCTGGACCTACGTATAAGGTCTAAGCTTGTAAGTTTTGTAGCAAAACGCGACAGAACAGTTCAAGCAAGCTACGCTAAGCCTTCTAGTGGCGTACACCTAACCCTTCCCTTCCCGGGCCCCCCCCCCCCCTTTCCCCCCCGTACCGTGTGCATTATTTAGACGCCTACATGCACACTACAGTGCTCAAGGTTTAAGCGCACGCCGCTGTGCACGCCACTGTGCAGGGTACCGAGGAGTGTAGTGCTCCAGCAAGAGCTGGCAGCCGTGGGTAAGCGTTATGGATACGACGCGGGATATGTACAAGCTACTATATATAGTACATAACACAGCATCACCGCTTCACCATGCAGTAGCCTAGAAATTACTTAAATGAGCGTGCTGCAGCGCACAATAGGTAGCAACAAACCTTTGGTAATGTTGCCTAATGTGCGTACGTCCGTATTTCAATTTTTGTGGGCACGAGACGGGGACACTATGAAATCCAAGAAGGAATACTTCTGTGGAGTATGAAACCGAATTTTCAAATACGAAGACCTACGTTTATAGTTGCTTTGTGTATCAGCTATATTTTTCTGTCAGGAGCTAACAGTAGATTTTAAGGTTTTGAGACTGTGGAATTTTGTGATGAGGAACTCACCCCGTTGACTTCATGAACATTTGAAAAAAAGGCCCCTACAATTCAATGGAACCGAGGGCTTATTCGGGAAAAATATGGTGCCGTGTTTAAAAATCTTGCCAAATATGCCGCACTAACAATCTGTCAGGAGCTAAGTTGTAAAAAACATTTGGTATGCTTTCCCCATACTGTGTATGGAACGATTACGGAAATATGTTGTGATTACGCAAACCGCGAATTAATGAAGGGCTCCCGTTGACCGCTCATTTCTCGATATGTATTGTTTTCGAAGAATCCTAGCCTCAAACAAAACAACATCTATGACTGCGGTGTTATTGTTTGCAAGGTAATCATTTATATGTGAATAAGTAGTACAGCCATTTACATTCACCTGCATGTAGTTTGGTGATTGTATAGTAAAGAAGAGTCCTCTAAATTTTCCAGTAAGTACTTAACTTTTTGTGCTGTATGGAACTAATATGTATTAAATACATGAGTTATACCTTGTAATAGACCAAAAGCATTGTAATTCGCTCCTGGCTTGTATTACGGCTGACGGAGAGGTGATACAAATCAACAACATGCAAATCAAAAGATATGCATTTACTTGCACTAATGCACACAACAGTCCATCTTCAGTGGTCACTATCAATGACAAAACAGAACAGTTCATTCTGAACCAGTGTTCCACAGGAGTCTTGCTAGACGTTAAAGCTTCTATTGAAAAGGTAGCATTATTACAAATTGTCATGAACGCAGCTGATTTTGAACTTTTTTAACAGTTCACCAGTAATTCTTCTGAGACAGGTAGTATGTTCTTGCTTATGTTACAGGAATTACTATATAAACAATTTTTTCTGAATCCACACAGTGAAGATATACACATACAAAAGTTTATTGCCAAAGTTCAACACACCACTGCCTGAGGAAATTAGTCCAGTTGATCCTTTACCTGAAAGGTGCTTTTATGAAAAACATGCTAAGAATTTAAAGCTTTAGAAGAAACCACTTCCAGCATTCGTAGACAGGTAAACGTTAACACCGGGTTTGCGGGGAAATCCTGATTATTTTGGGGATATTCAAAAAATGAAAAATTCCCTCAGAGTGGAATTGCTATCTTCTAATGCAGCCATCTACTATATTAAGCATTTAGATAGTCACTGCATATTTACGACTGTCTTGGGGACAATTGCCTTGGTCAAAAAAGGCCCGTAATGTCGGACAACCTAGCAAACTGGCCGCGGCAGGTGCACTTTTTTCTAAGCAATCCCAGATCGATCTTACACATTCGCAATATACTATTGGTAGTATTTGTAAAGAAAATGCATTTGAAACTCTTTCTGTACCTCTCTGCCTTTTCGTTTGGCTGATTTTGTAAAGAAATCGATATACGTTAAATCGCTAATTAGGCTACGCCCACACGTCACACGCGGATGTACTTAATATTGCATGCCGTTTGATGTACAGTACAGAAAATAAACACATGAGTGTATCAAGCCAATGGCTAGATAATGTGTTGGCAGGGGTGAGAGTTATGCACAATACAAAAAATTGATTGGTGTTGATGCGTGCAATTGATGCATATGCATGTAATAGCAATGGTTGCTAGAGCTTAAGTCAATGTAGGAACACACACACCCCACCAACTCTTATTGGAGTGCAGGTATCAAGCCAATGAAGAGGAGGCAGGAGTTGTTTTTTCTTTTCCCTGTGGACTTTTATTTCAATTGCCCCCCCTCCCCAGCTCAAACGTGTTGGCTTGATAGAGGAGCATGGCTATAATATGTGAATACACATATTTAGATATCTAAAAACTAATTTGAACGTGAACACTTCATAGACTTTTAGTAGCCACTACACATTCTGAGATTAAACTCAACAGACGCATTCATTTTGGATTTGTGTTTATGCACGCTTGTACTCTTTCAATCAATTCTGGCTTGTTTCCAGATGTACGCAGATTGTGCTCAGCAAGATAGGTCTGAAGTTGTGGTTTGGACCATTTGAGCAGTGGTTTTCTCCAGTCAAAGGTCGTGTTTGATGTCTTTTGCTTCTTCCTCTGAGCAGCCTGCCTTCTTTCTTGGAGATTTGGATGCTTCATTCTTTGATTGTCCTATGGACTGGTAGGAGGTCCTCAGGCAGCTCAGCTAGGTGTATGTTACCAGCCAAATACTCCTCGGTGAGGCGCACTACAACTGCATCAGCAGATACTTTGGCACGACCAGCTATCCCCTCCTGCCAACAATGAGCAATAAAAGTTCGCACTTTGCTGCTGAATTCAGGAAGCATGGCCTTACGAGTTTGGGCCCAACCCACTTTACACTCAAATGTAGCATACGTTGGACTGTCTGCACTAGTGAATAAAGTGGACATACTAGCAACACAGCCAGATACGAACGAAATGGAACGATTTCTCCTATTCTTTGTAACCAGGGTGTGATCATCAAGGGCACCTGTTCCTTCAGCATCTGCCCCATCTTTGTCATCAAATGGGCCACTTGGTAGAGAAAAAAGTTTCTTCAAGACCTTGTCATCAGGAAGATTCCATGCAGGGAGTAATACTTTGATCCATCCCTTCACACCCTTCCAGAACAGGGGCTTAACCCTTCTGAAACCATCTTCAGTCAAATCCTCCTTCACCCTGGCAACTTTTCGATCTTTAGCACTGGGTAGATGATTCATATCAGAATTGGCTTGAATTCCCAACAGACTCAGAATCTGGAATATGTGATCCCGGCAACCATAATCAGCATTACCTGGGACATCAGTTGGAACAGTAGCAGGGACATCAGTTGGAACAGTAGCAGGACAGCTGTATATGAACAGTAGCAGGGACTGCTGTAGGAACAGTAGCAGGGACAGATGTAGGAACAGTAGCAGGGACAGCTGTAGGAGCAGTAGCAGGGATAGCTGCAGGAACATTAGCAGGTACAGCTGTATGAACAGTAGCAGGGACAGCTGCAGGAACATTAGCGGGGACAGCTGTAGAAACAGTAGCAGGGACAGCTGTAGGAAACGGAGCAGGGACAGCTGTAGGAACAGTAGCAAGAATAGCAGGAGAAAGGACAACAGTATCTGCGGTGGCAGGAGCAGCAGGGTGGACAGTACAAATGCTCCAAGGAACAACAGACTCAGCGACTATGCCCATGCTCATAGCTGGAGCGCTAGCCAATTGCAATTTCAACTGTTTGCGAGGACGTCCGCGAGTGCGTTGTCTACAATTACAGCAATCATGGCACACACCTGAATTACACATTTTACATGCTCTGCTATATGTTTCCTTTTTCGATGCCATCCTCGGAAAATGTTCCAGGCAGCTATTAATAAGGTAATCGTATTCATCATGGTTATTGCGTGGAGTAAAACACACCGCACCTCGAAAGGCAGCTGCGTTGTACTTACATATAGCTACTGTGTAGCCTTTTCTTATGCCAGAGGTGCTAATGGTACACTTTATTAGCCAATAAATTATAAGGGAAAAAAGTGCACCTTGAAATCGAGGGCCACCGCGAAAACGCTAATGAGATTGGTTTGAGACTTTATGCAGTAATTCCATGCACGAAGCCATTAATTATCACATGTACATCAGCAGCAGATAAACAATTATGTGGAGAACTTTAACTCACACATGGAGCAAAGTACGATGCACCAGCAGTGCATTATATATAGCTGAGCCGTAATAAACGTGTTAATGGAATAGTGTGATAGATCAATTCAAAATAAGAGTCCATGTTGCCTCCAGATGATGTTTCACTTCTGATATCAGTGGTACACACGTATTGCATACCCAGTATACACACGCACGTACATATAAGTTCACAAGAGAGAGAGAGAGAGAGAGAGCGAGAGAGAGAGAGAGAAGAGAGAGACGAAGAGCGAGAGAGAGAGGAAGAGAGACGAAGGGAGAGAGAGAGAGAGAGGAAAGAGAGACGAAGGGAGAGAGAGAGAGGATAAGAGAGGAAGGAGAGAGAGCGAGTCAAGAGATAGAAGGGGGAGGAGAGGAGGAAAGAGAGACGAAGGGAGGAGAGAGAGAGAGACGAAGGGAGAGAGAGAGAGAGAGAGGAACGAGAGACGAAGGGAGAGAGCGTAAGGAAGAGAGACGAAGGAGAGAGAGAGAGAGGAAAGAGAAACGAAGGTAGAGAGAGAGAAGAGAGAGAGGAGAGAGAAAGAGGAAGAGAGATGAAGGGAGGCGAGAGAGAGACAAGACAAAGGGAGAGAGGGAGAGAGAGAGAGCGATACGAGAGACGAAGGGAGAGAGAGAGCAGGAAAGAGAGACGAAGGGAGAGAGAGAGAGAGAGAGAGAGAGGAAAGAGAGACGAAGGAGAGAGAAGATAGAGGGAGGGAGAGAGAGAAAGAGAGAGGTGGGGGTGGGGCATGGGGGAGATGGAGAGGAAGAAGAGGGAAAGGGGGGGGGGGCGGGGGGGGGGGGGGGGATAATCTATTCCGAAGGGGGATAAAACATTTATCTGGGGGATAAACTATTCCGGAATAGATTATCCGGGGGATAATTTATTACGGGGGATAATCAATTTCGTGACACCGGCTCGCTGGCCATACCTGGCTGCACACCCGTATAGCGGGCGCGCATGCCCGTATCTAATGAAGCGGGCTCCTGGGCACTTATGCAGTTTCCCCCCCCACTTTAATTAATTGAATTCTAGAAATATTGAAAAAATAATTTCCTGCGTAGTGAAATCCAGCTGTCACTGCGACCGCATAATCATGTTTAAATCTATAGTGAAATCCAGCTGTCGTTGCTACCGCCATTTTACTACGATGGCTGCATTACCTGTTCCCGTTCTGGCTCCTGCTGTGTTTCCCACTCCGGATCTCCACGACTTCAAATATTCCGACCTCTTCAAGGCTACGGAAGACGAGATAAGTGCAATTGCATGGTGCCAGAACAACGGCCTCATAGCTAAGGACAAAATGTGCGCTTCTTGTGGTAGTCCGACGGCATTGAGGGAAAGAGATACGGTCAAAAATAAGGGGTTTTATTTCAGGTGTACTCTTAGAAGCTGTAGAAAAGAGATTAGTGTACGTAAAGATACATGGTTTGAAGGGTCTCATTTACGGATAGCTACTATTATTCAATTTGTTTATTTTTGGTGTAGGGACTACGTTATTCAAGACGAACTACAGTTTCAGCTAGGGATCGTAGGAGAACACACCATAGTCGACTGGAAGAACTTTTGTAGGGATATTTGCTTGGAGTACTTTATTAGGAATCCAGTCGTCATAGGAGGACCAGGACAGACGGTAGAAATCGACGAATGTTTGTTAGTGCGCAGGAAGTACAACGTCGGACATCAAGTGAGAGAGCAATGGGTTTTTGGAGGATACGACGTCGCAACGAAAGTAGGATTCATGGTTCCAGTCGATCGCAGAGATGCATGCAGCAACTCTCATACAAAAGTACATCGCACCTGGAACTACTATAATCTTGGACCTCTGGGCGGCATACAACACAATAGGGACACTCGGATACCAGCATCTCACCGTTAATCACAGTTTAAACTTTGTAGATCCAACCACAGGAGCATGCACTAATCACATAGAAAGCGTATGGCAAAAAGCTAAGCAGAAACATAAACAGCGATACGGGACACATAGGGAACTTTTACACACGTATTTAGCGGAATTTATGTGGAGACAAAGATTTGGATGTAGCTTTCATGACTTCGTAGCACATGTTAGGGCATTTTATCCAGTGTAGATTTATTCGTATTGTATTGTTTGAAATGTATTCATGATACCGTAAATGTTATGATACCGTTAATCGAATAATAAAGTGGGGGGGGGGAAACTGCATAAGTGCCGGCTCCTGCCCATATAACGACCTCCTGCCCATATAACGACCGACGGCCCTCCGGCCATGCAGCTCGCGCCTGTTCATTTGATGCAGCAGGTGCCTGCCCATATCATGCCGACGGCGTAGTGCAAGCGGGCGCGTACGTCCTGCCTACCGAAACTAAGCCCCTACTGTCGAGGCCCGTTACAAAATACCCGTCTTCCCCCTTTACAAAAACTCACCATTTCGAGATGATTCCGGAGCCGCAAAAGACAACGATGAGCCAGCCTTTTCCTTAGCGAGGAATTCGCAAAGCCATGCCGTTTGTTCCATTGAGAACGGCGCCCCCGAACCGCCTTGTTGCCGCGTTGCCCCGGAGCTTCCTTGTTGCAGCGACTCCCCTGGACCAACTTGTAACGCGGTCTGCTCCGTGGCTGAATTTTTCTTTGCGAAATCGTCCATTTCTTTAAGAAAATTTTCTGCGCTCGACTAGCCACCGTGCAGCGTGCAATGGGCTATTCCATTATTTAACCGTACACCCCTACAGATGACAATAATTGCAAACGTATACCCCCGGGACAATTGATAAAAACACCCCTGGACAAGCTTGTATTATACCTCTACCCCCCAGGGACAGACTTGTAAATGCCCCCTGGACGAGCTTCTGTTTTGCCCCACCCCCCTGGACAATCTTCTATGTTGTTCCACTCCCCCCTGGACAAGCTTCTATTATGCCTTCTAACCCCCCGGGACAGGGATTTTAATGACCACCCCCCGGGACATATTCACTATACCCCCCTGGACACCATTTATTGTCATCTGTAGGGGTGTATAATTAAATAATGGAATAGCCCAATGCCGATGCGCCTGCTCACGCATATACGTGCCCATCCGTGGTGAGCACGTGCATTGGTCGTTATTAACCCACCTGTAGGACCTTAAGCCGTGGTAACCTATATTCCAATTATACGAATTTGGATGTGTTTACACACGCTCATTATTTCGAAATTGCATAAATGTATCATCGTTTCAGGGCTGCACTTACAACTTATCCGCTTGAGGCCAAAGATTTCTCTCGCAAAAAGCTAAAGAAATGGGAGCATGTTAACGGAAAGCGGGACACATTTGTCCACCGCAGAGGAGATGAGAGTCCGATATTGTGCACTTTGAAAGGAGTCCACAACCCGGCAGACGATGATCACCGTGGTATTTCACTGTTCAGAGCACTCTCTGATGATGACAAAGGATTTATTTATGCCCATGATCGCTTGTCTGAACGCAGCAATTCCAGTGGGTGCTATGTATCAGCTGCGCCTGCAGAGAACGGTTACTCACAATTGTTCGAGGATCGAATAATATCGTATAAACGTAAGCCTGAAGAGGTCAATAGACCAGAACAGTTTCAAGCCCATCACGCCTTTCTGTTTCCGACGCGAGATGACATCACTGTGACTGATTTTAATGAGCGTGCCGAATGTAGGAAACCGGAAGGTGCTTGGACTCCGTGTGAGATCGCTGCAAATGCAGAAACCGTTGATTTACCAAACACCCCAGATGGTGATGTCGATGCTGCATGCCTACTCCTAGAAGCTTTGATTTCTTCTGAGTCTACTTTAGTAGCTCAAAGATTCCTAGCTGCATGGTGCCAGTATTATATTGCCTCAAGTTTCAAAGATTTACAAGGCGACCCTGATCAAATAGCCTCATTTGGCAATGGATTGGTTGCCGACCTGTTTATCGAGGCTGCTGAATTGAGGAAGGAACTCGGATCACCACAATATCCTACTCCTGAGATGGATAACTTGATCACATGCGCTATTGCTACCAAACGAGACCATCTCTTCATTGCCCATTTTGATGTGGCTAGTTATGATCAAATTGCTGCCAAGCTAAAAGAAAAGGCTGCACACTCATCAGATGTGGACTTGGATGCTCCTGTGTACTCATCAAGTGGGGATTTGGATGCAGTTGTGGCGCTCAGGAGCTGCTCACAACAGTTTCTTGCTGCTCGTGGTTACAGCGTGTCAGAGATAATGGTATGCTCTGCTCACTCCCTGATACTTGAGTGTTTTTGTTTTCCCCAAGTGAAAGATGAAGATATCTTGGAGCTTATATCTCATCCATTACATAATGAACACTATGCATTTACTCTGGATGGCACTAACAGGCGTGCTGAGAAAGCAGTTGATATTCTTGAGCCCAATAATGATGATGAGGAAGACCCAGTTGAAGATGTTTGTCTGCATCTTGAGTTTCTCAATCTCAGAAAATCATCTCCTATGAAGTGCAGAGAAAAGAATATTCCAGATTCCATTTCCATGATTTCTGTTCAGTGTAAGGGAACAACGAAGAAAAATATTCGGTGCAAGAACAAGACACTGAATGCCAATGGGTTTTGCCATCTTCACCAGAAACAGATAAAAAATGCATAGCCATAGTCCTTATCACACACTAAAATAGCTTGCTACTTGGACACAAGCCGCTACAAATCTGATTTACAATTTTGCAATCATGTATACATTTACACACATTATAATTATATTGGGGGGGGGGGGGGGGGGGGGGGGGGGAATCTGGACTCGTTACAACACCCTGGAACAATGGAATATTACAAAATGAGATAGCTCATAAAAATAGGATTGTTGAGGTCAACATTGGTCAATTACGTATTTTTAGGCATTAAGGCAGCAGTAGTAAAAGATGGACTCGTACTTTGAATTCATTAGCCTGGCAGGTAATTGCCCGGGTAGATTTGTTGTCTCTAGTAAGATAATTAAGACAAGCAAGTAGTTACAGTGATCAAAGTGCACGTGAGAGCCAGGAGAATCCGCGGACTTACGTCATACTGAGCAAGTATACGAAAATTGGCGGATAAGGTGCACTTTTATTGGAATGGCACTCTACCGAGTAAGTTGTATTATGTGTAACCAGGTGCCCTACATAAGACTATTGTCCGTCCTTAGCGTGGTGCGACTAATCGAGCAGTACCTGAAAGAAAATAATCTCTACAGGACCTTGGCTACACTCCAGGTAAAGTGTGTGGAAATGTTTTGAACAGCTGTCACACTGTTATAAATTGCGAAATTGAGCGGCGTGGGGATATAATAATACTACAAACGCGCTCCTTTTAAAAAATGTATCTCTTTATACTTTGCCCACTCCCCAGGAAGAAACATCAGTCACTTTTGAATACTGTGGACAGCATTGAGAGCCTTGTTTCTGATATTATATCATGGCCACTGGGACAGAGTCCTGCAGGCCATCGAGTCACTTAAGCTCCCCGACAAGACCTTGATTGACCTCTACGAACTGGTGTGTACAAACATAGTTGACTCCCTGGTTTTAAAAAAAAAGTTTGCTTCTTGTTAATTAACCCTTTAATCCAAGTGGCTTGTAAGCAATGATTAAGCATGAAAGGCTGCCTATTGACATCAGCACTGATTTTTTGGGGCTTGAATTTGGGGATCAAAGTTAGTTTGTATTGTTTATGTGTACATGTTGCTGGTGCAAGTGTATGCCCGTACGTACTTATGTGTACGTGTTGCTGGTACAAGTGTATGCCCGTACGTACTTATGTGTACATGCATGTTGCTGGTACAAGTGTATGCCCGTACGTACTTATGTGTACATGTTGCTGGTACAACGTACGTACTTATGTGTACATGTTGCTGGTACAAGTGTATGCCCGTACGTACCTATGTGGTACATGTTGCTGGTACAAGTGTATGCCCGTACGTACTTATGTGTACATGTTGCTGGTACAAGTGTATGCCCGTACGTACATTGCCACACATTTAAATACCTCTCATTGCTCTATTCCTCCCTCACACCATCCTTACCCCTCTCTCACCCATCCTTCCCTCTCTCTAGGTTGTTCTGGAGCTGATTGAGCTCAGGGAGTTCTCTTCTCAGGCAGACCGACCCTATGCTTGTACTGAAGCAGCAACAGCCTAGTCTCGGCCCCAGACCCAACGTTACGCAGCAGCGGATGGATTACATCACCGCTACGCGACGATGCGTTTCGAGTGCTAATGCACATCAGAATGCAGAGCACTCATGACGTCATATTAGTGCCCAAAATTAATAATCTTTTAAGAAAGTAGCACTTCCGTTTGAAATTTGCTGTATGGCTATCACGAGCGAGCATATTGATTCTGTGATCCTTAGAGCGAGTACAAAGCTGGGATACTCTTCTCTTCGCGAGAATCAGCTGAAAGCTGTAAAAAGTTTCATGGAGGGCAATGATGTCTTCAAATTCGTTATCCTACCTACGGGGAGCGGAAAGTCTTTGTGCTTTTGGTTACTACCTTTCGCATTCGATATCTCTACGAGCGTGTGGGTACTATCGTGATCGGTGCATGTGGTCCTTCTCTTGCTCACATTCGCTCCTTGCATCATTTTCACACTCTTTGTGTCGCAAGGCGCGAGGGGCAGTAAAATACCACCTTTAGAGAGAGCCCCTCGTCTGAATCTTGCCGTCAAGTATTGATAGGCTTAGCGGTCGTGTCTGGGGCAGAAAAGAACGACGCTTCGCAGGAATACGGATCGGGATACATGTGCAAGTTGTGTTTTAACACCGTAGCAAAGTTCTCTGCCCTGAAAGGCAGTTTGTTGCTTAAGCTTTTATCGTGCAGTAGTTTGAACAGGGCCTACAAATCGTGGTACGAAGAAGGACTCATACCAGTAATTGAAGACTGGCATGCAAAGATGTGCTGCTACATGTGTGTAAGTAAAGTGAGAGTGGAGAAATGTGTGAATGAAGATCATCAATGTATAAGTACACACTTAAGGTGTTGTTTATTATAATTGTAATTCAAATTGTCTTGATAGTTACGTCACAGCTATTAAAGTTTATAACCCATTAACCCCTACCTAGCCGACATAATTTTAATAATTGTAACTTTATTTTAAGATGATGCAAGGTATTACGTAATGACTACTTCGTTTATGAATAAATTATGCGCAGTAGAAATTAAATTGTTGTCTTGATTTTAGTTTACGAATGGTTCATGGTATAATCTTATAAAACACAGATTCACAATCAGTCCGATTTATCGTAAATTATAATCGTGTTTGAAATTCAATTTGAAAAAAAAAAGCAAGATGACCGCCTATGTATGGGCCATTTCTCCATATGCAGTACCCTCTCTTTGAAGTGGCAGGCCCTGGGTGGTGAGACAGCATAGTTGTACTAATAATCATAATCCAACAGCTGAATTCATGCATAATTTTAGATATGCCTTCCTACATTTACATCACCACCCACTGCAAAACCCACAACCACAAAGGGTTGCCCTGCTAGAGCCAAGCAAAATCATTGCTGCCATCAAGCTGATTGCCCCTCCTACACAAAAACTCACTTGAACACTGACTATCAGCAAGTTGCACACACAAATAACTCAGCGATCTTGAAGCAATTGCAGTGTACCGTCTGCATACAGCTCTGGAGCTCCGTTGTAGGGCACTGGTCTGCACCAGCTGCATAGTAATCTGGTTCAGGATCTTCGACTGCAGCAAGGTGAAGTGTCCTTGCTGCTTCGTGGCCACTCCAATTACACCATCGCAACTGAAGCCAGCACCCCCATTGATCGTCACACTATTGAATGACATAATGGTCAAATGTGTGAGGTGTAAGAGGGACATAAGGGCAGGTGACTATGACACCCATGAGTGCAGTACTGCCCCAATTACAGATGAAGTGAAGATGGCATCTCGGTACTGGCTTCTACCAACCCAGAGGCACTGTATACTGGAGGAAGGATAAGTGCACACAGCCCCATGCATGTACAATTGACCTACAATTTTAAGCCAGTCACATTCATGAAGATCACACAACCCTGAATCCCTATATGTACAGCTAGAAGTCTGTTAAACGCTGATGTATGGAAATGCAAAAGGTTCATGATGTGGTGCACCAGGGGCTGCCCTACTACAGAGGGAGCTGCACAGTATCTTGCTGATGAATGCGCTCCTTACTGAAGAAGGGGTAGTGAGCAAAATTGAGGTAAAAGAGGCACTGGCTGACTATAAAAGCTGGTATGTGAATGCCATGGACAAAACGGATGTTGCTTTAAAGTAAATTTACATGAAAGGATGCTTTAATTAAAGCTCACTATACATACAGGTGGTTAAAGGCTTCTGGCATAGGCGTAGCTTGTGAGGAAGCATGAGAAATATTGCAAGGAGAATTACTGGAGAGTGTCTCAAGGGAGAGGACCATTTGTAAGAGCTCTTGATAATGCACTGCAATCCATACATCTTCAATACTACTTTGGTGCTCTCATTCGCAATCACATCCACAAAATACTATACAGTATCAAGTATATCTAGAGTGTGTGTTGTATAGTAGCAACAAACATCAGCAAACTTGCTGATGAAATGTGACCATCAATGAAATCAGGACAAAGTTCCACTGATAAAACATTTTCTCTGTTGAGCCAGTATGTGTATATGACTATAGAACTTCGTAACTAGGTACAGTATATATGTTCACATCTACAATCTAACCACCACACCACTATTTATATACAGGCAATCTCACAATTCATGACACAGTTCAGAGCTGCATTCCATGACTGCTCTATCACCAAAGCTGCACATGATGGAGGAACACATAGCATTGGGCAAAGGAACGGATGGTTGGATTTGGTCTCCTTGGTGAAAAAGGCGCCGAATCTATCCCGGCATGCAAGATCCAACACCCTACAGAGGACCTATCATTCTACCAGACAGGATACAACAGCTACTGTGTGTAATGAGAGAACACCTTTTGTTCATAGCCCCTCATATAACGTGGCCGCAATTCCTATATACAAGCCGTCGGGCAAATATACGGGAGGTACGCTCGTTTGATGATACATACAAACGTCACAAAAAAAAGAGCCAATACTATTGTCTTATAGTACCTTCAGTCTCCTTCACAAATCAGCTTTTTTATTTCGGCCTCAGTATGTCCTGGACACGTATAGAAGCTTCTGTGTGCAAGAGGCATATGAAGATTGTTACCCGCTTTCAGTAGCCGTAGCTTTGCGTATAGCAAATAAACTAAGCCATGTGACAATTAGAAAAAGGTTCGAACTACTTATGAGAGTTTTTAAAATGGCGATTACAACTACGATTTTGTTTTTGTTTGGACTCACGTTTCTGAGGCATATCGAAGGGAATGACGTAGTCATTTCAATGCATATTATACCATGCCATTATTTGACTCATCAGTGCATGTACATATGTATGCTGTTTATGTTCATTAATTGAGTACTGTTTTAAAAAAATAATGACTAAATTTATGACATACGATTACGTATTTTGCCCCCCCCCCCCCCCCCCCCCCCCACCCTGCCGGCAAGGACACACAATTTATTTATTTTTTTCATATCTAATAAAATTTATGCAGGATTGCGCGCTAAATAGGGATATGAATTGTAAAAGAGAACGACAGGAGTTCAATGTTCAAAAGGAGATCCTGCTTTCAGAGTAGGATAGATCAATGGCCTCACTCATGTCTGTAGGTCTAGGATCTCGTGCGGTGCATATTACTACAGATCGCAATAGGGAGGAGCATCTTAGTGGCGCTGCATTATTGTGTTATTCAGATATACCTCTTAAGAGTGAGAAAACAAGGAGGGCCATGTTCATATGGTTCTTCTTATTCATCCTCATAGTGACTGGTTACGATAAGAGGGTGCTTATCAGTTTCAATGTCAGGCCGTACATTGCTTGAATCGCAAAATCTGCTGCAAGAGTAATGATATTGACTGCATAACCATAGGAGGAGGTGGGGTATAAAAGGAACTCGCGATGCAAAATTTCAAACCGGCCAGGCAGCTGTTTTAATTAAATATGCATGGATGATACCATTCTATATAACGAGGTCTCGTACCTAGACCCAATGTAACGCAGCTGGATGGATTACATCATCGCTAGCGCTACGTAGCGGTGATGTAATCCATTTGCAGCTGCGTGTACAAAAAAACCATACCTGAAAAGGCTAAACGAGGAGGTCTCTCTCTACCAAAGTCACGCTGCTGCGGATGATTACATCATCGCTACTTCGCGTAGCGGTATTGATGTAATCCATCACAGCTGCGTAACTTTACATGTAGTCTTACGATACTATAACCTAATAAAGTGTGCCAGAATTTCTTCATTCCTAGGATGTTGCTCGTGCTTAGTTACATGGCTCTTCTGTAGAGCTAATTATTTGTGACGTCACTGTTGCCCATAGTGACGCTGTATACACGTCATGAGGTTCAATGTACACCGGATGCATTCATCAGTCAACACATCCCAGCCATGCAAAAAAACTAAGAACTCTTGGTTAAGTGATACACAATAATAAAATCAAAACACATATACACTGAATAATCAATCACACACTCTATATATCTAATGTTTGATGCTTTGTTTACATACTGGAATATCACACTACCTAAAACGTCACATGAGTGTGAAAATAATACTTACAAGGCGTGAATAAGTCTCTGAATACACACATGAAATGAAAGAGAAAACACAAGAGCAGACAAATGTTTCCTCAAGGTTGTACTTGCAAAGATGGTCATGGTGCAGCTACGGAATCCTCCACAGCCTTGGGATCCAAGTACAGCGGATTGTCCTTGGCCACACTGCGGGATGAGGGACGGGGTGAGTGGGTGGGGATGTGATCATCATGCAAAGTGCACTATACTGCTTCGTGGTAGCAGGGGAGGGGATGGTTGTGCCCCCCCCCCCCCCCCCCTCCCCCCAACCCAACATCAGAGTTGAAATGTGGAGCCTCTGGTCTCGACTTCAACTTTGCAACACACACACACACACACACACACACACACACACACACACACACACACACACACACACACACACACACAGTATATTTAAATGGACAGACAGCTGAATTCAATAGATTACTGTACAGAAAATAGACAACACCCCCCCCCCCTCCCCCCCACTCTGCAAAAATTAAAATGGCATCAATAAAATCGTCCCATAAAATGTACACACCAAGATGATGTGTGTGTGGCTTAAACATACCCACTAAGCCCAGATCCAGGCACTGCACTGGTGGCAGTGGCCGGACTGTTCATCATAAAGTAGACTGCAGCGACCACCGCGGCAATGATCCCTGCCACCAGCACTGCTCCGAGGATGCCCCCAATGATCCCCCCAATGCAGGCGCCATCACACCCTCCTCCCTTGGCTGCATTCGCGACCACTGTTGGTTTCGGGGTCAGGTCTAGAGTGAGAAACACAAGGAAACAATATAACCATTTCTATAATAGCTGCCACCCCATCACACAGCACACACAGTGTATGCCCCGGGGGGGAGGGGGAGGGGGAGGGGGAGGGGGAGGGAGGAGAGAGGGAGATGCGAGTCGCATGTAAGAGATGGGTCAAGTCACGTCAGATGGTAGTCTAACGTTGCTCAAAACCCCACCACATTGATGATGCCACATTTGATGTACAAACATCAATTTTGGGGTCTCTGTTATAAACCACTGATAAACTACAGCTGATTTTACCTTCTTTTTTTTTTTTTTAAGTATGTGTGTGAATATGTATATGCATGTGTGTGCATATTTGTGATGTATGTGTATGGTATGGTGTGAGCATGCATTGTGTGTGTGAGCGTGAATATGTATCTGCACCTGAAGCTAATCCATCTGGCGTGACTTTACCCATGCAGCTGCATTGCTCAACATTTATCCACTCATTAATGTATGCTGCATCACCACTCCCTTCTGCTTTGAGTACTATTAGAAGCCACACCTATTGCGTACACCCGTTCCTAAACGATTGTGCTGATAATGGTTGGCAATGTTGCACGCCAACACGCAGCCCAGAAAACCAGTTCCCAAAAAACATTAACTGTAATCTGAAATGGTCAATGCACTGAAACACCAGGATGTACTCCCCCCCACACACACACACACACATACACATGTGCACACACATATTAAGCACATCATGTACGCACACGCACGCACACACATACAACACACACACACACACAATGCAAGTGTGCAATGACACAAGAAACAGAGATTGCACATTGGACACTCTGCGTACCACAGAGACTAGCAGCATTAAGCTCGTAGCCTGGTTTGCAGGTGGTGCAGCTATTTGGAGTCGTGCAGTTATAACAATTGTTTGAACACATTGGGTCTGGCATAAGAAAGGCAGATGAAAAACATTACAAACTACATCTGCCTCAACACATTGTGTACAGTACATTCTGATTCAAAAAAGCGATGAAAAGTAAAAGTGGCAAGAGAGGAAGATGGTATTTCTGTGCAAAGTGATCGAGAAAAAAAAAGAACCATTGGAAGAAATCTCTTGGGGTGGACTTAGGAATCCTTACCTGCACCTAAAGAGCAGATATTTCCTTCAGTCTACAACACGTGCAGAAAATCGTCAACCACCATTGCGTTAAATGTTATTTTATATTGTAAGTGAAACAGGGCACGTTTTGAATCCCTCTCAGACAAAATGCTAACTGAAAACAGTTCCAATAGTTCAACAAAGACCTTGTTGATTCCAACACACAGCTCCTGCAAGTAACTAGTCAATAGTAAAGCTCATGCACACACACACACACACACACACACACACACACACACACACACACACACACACACACACACACACACACACACACACCACTCACAGCAATCCTATATGCTAGTGAGTGAGGATGGAGAGAACGATGGGTGTCTCTGGGGGGGTGGGCTCTAGGGTACCTCAGTGCCCACTGTATAGATCCACTGTCGCCATTAAATTGGCACACTTGATAATTGATCAAAATCATACCACACCACCAATCTGACTATTCCATATATGGTCGTTTTCAGTACACAAAATACAGCATGTAGTTAGGTGCTACCACTGCTGAACACCCACTTCATCTATATAATGCCCCCCACTTGATCCTTCTGTTACCGAACCCCACTTTTCCATGTGTAAACACAAATACGCTTACACAGCCACACACACACAAACACACACAGACAAACCCCCTTACCACAAAGTTTTTGCGAATTAAGTGTGTAATCAGTGCTGCAGGTGATGCAGGTACTTGAATCAGAACAAGACTGGCAGTTTGCTGGGCACTGACCTGTAGTGTACAGAGGGTGAAACGTGAGCGATATGATGACACTCAAGTCAAAATGGCCACTCCTGAACGACCAGTCGGAACAAAACCGTTACCCAACATCTCAGAAATGATCACTCCAAATTCCACCTCCTCCATCCATACGACTGCCCTACCCATCAACATGACTCAATAGCTTCCCATAGGAGAGCAACAAGCTTACACACCAACGATACAAGGGAAATACACACTCGTGTTATGATGCTGTGACACAGTCAGTGTACAAACCCTTGATATTCCCTTTCTTATAACAATGACATTTGTCTGGAGTCCATAGGTAAACAAACATGTTTTGCATTCCCTATTATTGCACATCAAAACATGTTCTACTCCAAACAGTGGCACAGCTCCCAATGCTTATCCCAGCACATCCAACGGGGTACACACAAATGCACAGACCTGCACACAATTCAATGCTGCTCAATACAAGACATCTACTCACTCTGGAGAACCACACACACACACACACAAACACACACACACACGCACGCACACACACACACACACACACACACACACGCACACACACACACGCACACACACACAAACACACAACATACACACACACACACACACACACACACACACTAGATGCTGCAAAGGAATTTTTTTCAATCAAGACCAGCCTATGACGGAATCTGTGTGTGTGAAAATGGAGAACCTTTCACCAAAGGCGCAGGGATGTGTGTTGGTATGTGTGGGGGTGGGTTGTGTGTGTGGGAAGACACAACAGGTGCGCAGGAGGGAGTCAAAATGGGCAATGTTATGCATGCACTATTAAGTTTAAACACACAACTACTAGCTAGGTGTGTGGAGGTGATGATTCCTACCCCTTCCTGTTGTGGAAGGTCACAGGACATCACACACTGTACAAAACACCACGTGGTCTTCCATGGAAACCATGCAGAGTCATGTGACCTTGCATAGAAACCATATGAGCTAGCACCTGATTAAGAACGAAACACAACTGAGTCACATAGAGAAAGTTTATCAAAGCCCTAGGTACCTTACGACATAGCAATCACAGTCTGGACCCAGAGAATTTTAACTTTGGACTCGAAGACTCAGCGATGACATGCAATTGTGCTGTGCTTGTGTGTGTTTGTATGTGTGTCATGCATGAATATGTACGCTACTTACGTGTGTTCTAGACAGTTCTAACTAGGGAGCAGCGCCTTGCTGTTATTGAGGCAATTGCCTCTATATTTGATTGCCTAGCCCAGCTAAGGCCATTGTAAAACCACAGTGGTTTGGAG
>JABACO010000005.1:12041580-12059080 GCA_013339895.1 Ephydatia muelleri
TATGAGGTGGAGTGTTGCTGCACACTCCTGCTCTTACTGCATGTTCTGCTGTTCGGATCAGGGAAGGATGGCGGATCACATGTAGTGGTACAGGTGACGCCATCATCAGATGAGTAGAAATTGCAACATGTTTTGCGGATGGTGCCAGAGTTCGGGATAGCTGTATCCGGCGTATAGCACAACGGTTGAGAGCATCCAGTACAAGCTGAAAGAGAAGAACAGTATTCCCATCGCTCACGTACTACATGTACCTTGTTATGGTACACTAACCGCTGCAGTGATTGGTGTCGTCGCTCACGCGTACGTTCGAGGCACTCTGCTTCAGACAGTAAGCACAGTTAGTTGTAATATTGGCGGTGATTGCGGCGGAACCCGCTGAAAGCGTTGTTCTATCGGTCGAGGTTGCTTCCAAGAGCGACGACGAGGCACTCCACATCGAGTTGACGCACTCGAACTCGAACTGGCCGTATATGGGGACCCCAGGAGGACTCACGGCACCATCGCTTGTTGTGTAGTTCGCCACTATGGAGACGAAGCGATACTGGTTGCGAAAGCCGGAGCTGGATGAACACACCACACGATACCCGAATGGCGATGTCTCGAGCGTAATCGTGGGGGCCAACCCTTGTCCAGTCCCTAGATAGTTTTGAGAGATCAAAGTAGCCACTTGGGTGCTGGTAGGAAAGCTGCTACATCCCGCCTGCTGAGCCGCAGTCAGTGAAGTGAGGCAACCCACGGCGGCTACAAACAACAACGCTGTCACCATTTCTCTTCCTTCAGAATCGATACCGTATTATTAAACCAAGAACGGGTAATATAGTATTCGATGTTATTTCGTGCTCGCGATCGGAATTTCGTTAATTTGGGATGTAAAACGCTGCCATACTGCTTTTCAGCTTTCGTTTTCGAGTCGTGCCAATACGTTTTTCGGGTCGTGCCAACTCGTTTTTGGGTCGTGCCGTCTCGTATTTTGGTCGTGCCATTTCATAATTTTAGGTCGCGTTATGTTACATTCCCTGTAGGTGACCGCACGGTCCAAATACGATCGTATACGTGCGGGTTCAAAATTCTTGGTCGATAATTATTATGATGCTTGCACAAATAACCATTGCCGTCTATAACAAATCATTTTATTTGTTTATCAGTACACAGGCCCGTAACCAGGCTTTGTGTTGGGGGGGGGGGGGGGGGGGGGGGGGGGGGGGGGGGGGGCAAAGTATGGCTCAGTGGACTCAAGCGGACTCAAGGGTAATGCGTGAACTATAGTTAGATTATACATCTTGCGGATTATACTTGCGATAAGCATTTATGAGTTTGTTTTTACTCTCTGTAAGGATTGAATCATATGTAATTGTCCTTTTGTAGTTAAATTGCAATCAGATATCCACAAACCATGCAATGTTTCCATTTCCATTCGTCTTGGGTGAAACGATGCAAACATGTCAATAACACTTTCAACATTGATTTGCTGTTCGTAATGAATGTGCAGCAAGCATGTCCAGAAATGGCCCATACATGGGCGGTCATCTTGTTGTTTTTTTACAAATTGAATTTTAAACACGTTTATAATGTGGTCTGAAAAATTGTTCCATTAACTATTGTTTACCTAAAATCAAGACCTAATTTCTACCGCGCATAATTTATTCATAAACGAATGTCATTGCAGAATACCTTGCGTCATCTGCCGGAACAGAAATAAATATGCAGAAATAAATATGCACCAATATCAACATATAATTTTCTGCCAGAGGTATTTATCTGGTATGTAAGTTAATCTGATCTGGCGCGGCGGGGGATATCGATTAATAGACTTAAGGGGGTAAGTGAGGGAGGGGGCGTTTCGGGCCCGATACGTACGAAAAGAGCGGGAGGAGGGCACGATAGGGTTGTTTCCATATCCCCCCCCCCCCCCCCCCCCCCCCCCCCCCGACTTACCGGCCTGCTAGCCTCCTACCCCACCCATCCTAGCTCACTACTAATGTGTTATGGTGAAGGCTATCACTATAATTTTAATTTATATACACGACGTCGTCATGGACACTTTTGACCCATATTATTATAATGGTGGGTTGTTTACAGTGTTCTTTTAGCCTGCTTGCAGCTCGATGAATGAGGCGCGTAGGTATAGGCACGCGCACTACTGATACGCTTGCACTCAGAAAAAGGTGATTCGTTAGCACTTTCCCGTACAGCTATCATAGATAGTATGATTAGTATCTTATGGACTATGCAGCTACGACCTACGAAGATAACTAGATTGATAACATTAAGTCAGCATGTGCCATCTTTGTCTGCATGTGCGTAGCTAGAGCGTAGACATATGACTTTGAAACCATAATTACTGTTCATAATCTATGGCTGCGTCCGTTCATATACCACTATCTAGTTACAAAGCCACGCCCTCTTATTGGGACGAAGGGTCTACTAATGTATGCAGCTTTGAATCCACATGAATTTGGAACTCGTTGCTGGTATCACAGTACTGAATACATTGACTACACTGATGTATTCCTTCTAAACACTGTTTCATGTACAATTTATATACATAAAGCATTGTCAAACGTAATTCATTGAGTAAACATAAGTACATGTATTGCATAAGCTAACTCAGGACATAAAGTACTCCATATGTCAGCAGCAGAGGGTCTTTTGGTGGGGTCAAATTGAGTGCAATCTTTGCAGATCTTCTTGTACCATCAAGGATATCTGTCGTGTTCCATCCACCACATCACCCTTTTATTCTGGAACAACTCTTATCATAACACAACAAAAAGAATATATGTTGACGGGTTGACCTTCTAAATTCAAAAACATTTCAGGTGCCTTACACGATTACGTGCCAGCTCCTGAAGACGTTGGATGTCTGTATTGCTGACATTTGATGGTGGACCGTGGCAAGGCCCAAGACAATATACAAATGTGTATCCCTCTGGGTAACCTGCAATAGCCAAAAATTACTTCTTTCAGAAAGCACAAACAAAGAATGAGTATCATAACATTCCTTGGTTACATGTAACCTCCAAGCACAAACTCAGCAAACAGACTTAGATGTCCTTAATTTGTGCTGACATACAATACATAGAATGTGACACCAGCATGGGATGCAAACTAACCTTTACTGCACAAGTGAAAGCTGTTACATTGCTTTTGCCCTGTGATGCAGACTATATAGCACAAACATACACACTGACAAAATAACTCAACATACTCATCCCCCCTCCCCCCAAAGGCAAGGTACAAGCAAAACTGAATCACATGCACACACACAACCTTCATAACACACACCGCACACACAAAATGTGTATTCACACACACACACACACACACACACACACACACACACACACACAAATATATCTTGGTGATAGAGATCTACACACACACAAACACACCATGGCCACACACACAAGCCCCCCCCCCCCCCCCGCGCGTGCATGCACACACACACACACACACACACACACACACACACACACACACACACAAGGATTAGCCCCTCCTACATTTGCACATGCCATAATTAACCACAGTACCACTTAGTTTTTTTTATCACCAAGGATGTGTGTGTAATATCACTGACTCATACAGGTATCTGATTGATTGACATCCCAAACAACCTACTGGTTAGGATCACTCTTTCAGGCCAGCTGTCATGTACATGATTCAGTTATTGATAGTATGTGTTGTGTATGTGATTTGAGATAAGATTGTTTCCCACTTGTGACCTTGAGTTGGGGCCAGTGTCATAGCGGATTCTGTGTCCCCCCCCCCCCCCCCCACCCCTGGACAGAATCCGCTAGCGGATATTGTCCCCCCAGACAGAATCTGCTAGCGGATTCTGTCCGGGGGGACACGTTCTGCTAGCGGATTCTGTCCCCCCTCCGCAAACCCCCCCCCTCCCCCCCCCACATTTTTGTTTATTAGTGCAGATAGATGGCATGAGTATTATTATTATAGTTTGGCCCTAGAGTGTGTACATGCTGCTCGTTTTAGTCTGACACGGCCCCTATCATGAAACGGTCTTATAAATAGGTTATTCGCTACTCATTTTGGTTCACTTCTGGAGTGTTAAATGTAAATGTAATTGAGGGGCGGGGGTGGAGGGAATGAATTCACTGTCAAGGAAAGGAAAAGAAAACGGTTGAATGAATATCTCAGTCTCACATACAAGAAAAGCATGACCATTTGTCATCACAGTTGGGAAGTGTGAGAAGACCAACACATTTGATATGGAACTATTTGTGACAGTTTTCACATTGAACCATATCTCCATATGTGTCTGGCATCAAACATGTGCAATAAACATCAATTTTCTCAGTGCAGACTTTCTTTGGTATCTTGCTTTGTTTATCAAGAATCGGAAATGGGGTAAATTTTTGTTTTCTAAGGCATTTCATAAGGTGACGTCTCATCTTCACTGATCAAACTGCAAACCTGATATATTGTCTCCCATTGCTGCATGAAATGCAAATGCAATTGCAAATACACCACAGTCACTTCCACCTTTCTGCTTTTGGGTATACGGAAATTGCAGAATTAAGTGACCTGTTTCATCACTACTGTTTATCTCCACTTTAATCAATGTCCTATATATAAGACAGAATGGTGAGTAAGAGTTGAGTTTAATTTTCCCCTACGTAATTTGCTGTCATAGACAACTACTTCATGGCCTAGACTGCTTGATGTCACCCAGTGATTTCCAGATACCAGATGAATTCGAATTGATTCATTTGTTGCAGGAATAAACCCATTAATCTGTGCTAGAAGAGTTGATTGCCAGCCATCAATGGCAGGGAATTGTAAATAGCTTGAGCAAGATACATGTGCTCATCAGAAAGCCAGTCTCCGCTCTTAATCATGGCTTTCATGTTCCTAGTAAAAGGAGTTTTTATCTCTGACCTACATGTAAAAAAAGTAGTATGTAAAATGACTTATATAAATTGTTGCACAGCTTTGCTTGTTCAGTTTCAACCACATTATCATACTCACTAAGAGTTTTGTCGTCTTGCTCACTAGTTAGCTCCATGTTTAGCATTTGTACCTTCAATATGTTCACTGTCACTTACACTACTATCCTGCCATCTGGCACCTTCACCTTCATTTTCCACAATGACTAAATCACCTGCACACTGTTCATTGGTACCACAATCATCATCGGTACTGGAACTTTTCATTCCCTTCCCTAGTTTTAAAAACTGAAGTAGAGTAATACCAACACCAGGTGAGCAATGACCATGATGACACACAAACTCACCTCTGGAAATAAGACTTCATATAGAAATGCAAAACCATATCCACGCAACTCATAAACTTTAGTAATAGTGCTCATGTAAGTGAACAGATTTCCTTGCTATATTGAAACAGAGAATCATAATGACATACGTGTAAGCAGCATGTTTATATTGGTACTTCATCCTTCAATACTAAATACTAGCTGCTGGATCACTAACCACATGTTCTGGAAGTACTGTGATTGGCTTGTAATCACCTCCATGACGAAGTGCAGCTTTCTCTTGTTTTGTACCATACCAATATATTCTGTGCAGCTCCGAACTTCTGACACCGTGGACAATAGCTGTGAGCTCAGACTGTGAAGGCAAGAGATCTTGTAATGTTTAGTTAAATTATGATAAACTTTCTTATACCTTCAATCTATCTATTTCATTCTTGAAATGACAGAACAGTATTCTATCTTCTGGGCTACATAATGATGATATAATATACTATAATAAAATTTATTCACAATATATTTTTATGTGCAAATCCTAAAAATTACATCCATATTTTCATCCAAACCTTGTAAAGAAATCATTTTGCTCAGGAGTGGATTCCTGTGGAGCAATTGGTTGAGTTAATGTTAATTGTGGTGAAGAAGTAGACTGTGGCTCTTCAGGAGAGGCTGATGGAATGGATTGTGGCCATGCAGGAGAGACTGGTAGAGTGGACTGTGGCTTTCCAGAAAAGGCTGGCAGGGTGGACTGTGGCTCTCCAGGAGAGGCTGGCAGGGTGGACTGTGGCTCTTCAGGAGAGGCTGGCGGGGTGGACTGTTGCTGTTCAGGATAATCATTTAAAATCAGAGTATTAATTGAGCATCATCTAAGTATTTTAAACCCACACCTTTCTAGGATAAAACTCCTTCAATCTGCAAACACTAACACATTTTTTAAACACTTTCCCTGTTCCAGGATTATTCAATCGGTAGACACCTTTCCCCAGATACTCTTCAACAGCATATGGCCCTAAAAACCTTTTGACAAGTTTGTCTCCCTTTCACTGATCTTTGTGACTATTACGCAGCATTACTAAGCAGCCAACATCATATTCCTATAAAGTGACATAATTGTAAAGTGCCTAGTGGGCAATGAAGACTGACTTGACATACCTTTGGTTTTCCCTTTTTCTTATCATAATCAGCGTGTCTGTGCTGATGACATGGCCAGAAATGGAGGACATGAGTGAATATGTAAAGTTGTGATAGAGATTTGAGAATTCTGATTTCACCAATAGATTTGTCACCTTTTTAAATGATTTATCTTGTTTCAAGACAAGAAATTATTAATTCAAATCAATTAACTAAAATTAATTTTTTCAAATTGAATTCCACACACGTTCAGTACTTGCTAAAAATCGGTCTGATTATAATATACGTGTATCATGAAAAGAACAAAGCATCCATTAACTAAATTCAAGACAAATTAATTACAACCGAGCATAATTTTAAAATTATTTCATAAACGTATGTCATTGTGTAATACCTTGCGTCATATTGATGTGTCGTCTGCTCACGAGACTTCTGCTCTCGAGAACATTAAAATAGTACGATACATTGTGCCAAACCTCCGTTTCTGCAAAGATAAAAACGAGTCTTCACGATACAACTACGGTACGCCCACGCTTATGTGGATTGATGCAGCGCAAGTGCGCAAATTAAAAATTCTGCGTGCCAGACTATAGTGTATAATAATTAACAACAGGTCCTGACATGTTTTTGTTGTTGCCGAAACACTATCAAACCTATATCTTACATACCACGCGCAAATTTAGTTGAGCGTTTTATTAGTTCCCAGATACCAAATCAGTTCGTGCTTCTCACGCGACACAATAGTGGAACTAATCATGATAACCGATTGAGTATTTTAACACGAGGTGTCGCTACATCAGGCGGGAATGAGAATGGTAATGGTGTCTTACAGTTTCGTTCGAGTACGTTTTAAGTCAAAGCGTTCGAAGCTATCAAACAGCACATGGAGAAATTTCTGTTGTATACATATGTAGCTCACGATTATTTCTCCATCTGTATCGTTTTAATGTGAGGTGCAATTTGGTCATATCAGCAAAAATCCATAGTGGGTCTTAATAATCGTGGGATTCGGGGATAAAAACACGAAGTTAAAGCAAGATCCCACAGTATACATTTTACCATACAGCAAATGTGTAGTATATGATGCGTAGAAAATAGGAAGTCCATTAGCAGTTGTGTAACATGTGTGATTACAAGGAGATGTACATTTATGATTTATAAAATATACCAAACAAATTTAGGAAAGCGTCATATCATGCACATATATGAACAGCTACATGTAAAAGCCTGAAATAACTGGTTGCTATACATCAGGTTCACAAAAGTACAGTGGAAAAGCCCGCTACATGTACATGATTATCTGTTGGAATGCACAATTTTATCACATTCATAGGTCAGTGGATATTTGAAGGCAAACATTATGAACTCCTGCAGGCAACATCATGCAGAGCTCATTCAAAACATCTATAGTACAGGAGTAACAAGAGAGACAATGTATATAGGTCATAAGTGCAGACAACTTATAGACCTTTTTCACAGCATGGTCTAGCTGCGGCCGGAGAATCAATTCCTGTGATCAGCTGAATTATAACGAATTAATTATAACATAAATGTGCATGCCTGTAATATCATTACATCACAAACCTTCATGTCAGAAGAAAAAAAAAGTTCAATATTGTAGCTCACGCCATTGACAGCAACAAATCCTAGCTGCTGAAAACCATCAATTTCTTGAAAAGTTGCAGCGAAAGCTGTGGAAATGGTGTCATAATCTTCAGCCCCTTTTACAACTGCGATGGTATGGTTGCCTAGATAAAACAGTCACTGAGTCTCAGGCTGAGTCACAGGCACGTTAAGATTTATACCTATTCCAAACAGATAGCGACCAACAGCCATCAGAATCATTCTGATGCCAGTTGGTCGCTATCTGTCTGGAATATAAATCTTAACATGCCTGTGACTCAGCCTGAGACTCAGTGACTGAAAATTAAAGTTAGGATATCTGGTGACGGAGTAAAGTTGTCACGGACGTCAAGCTTTCGTACGCCATGATGGCGTACGAAAGCAAAACAAAGCTTGACGTCCGTGAAAACTTTGCTCCGTCACCAGATATCCTAACTTTAATTTTCTGGTTAGGTTGAAAACTTGTAGCATCTTGAGCGATCTGTTGCATACAGGCAAGTATTAGTATACATGTACATAACACATTCATGCTTACCATGGTAGATAATTGTTCGCACAATGACCGTTCGAAAGAGCAATAGGCACCTTCATGTCCCGGGATGCGTGTTAGTTGCATCGTGTGGTTGAGATCCGTACGAGCTTTTTTTAACTGCATGAGATCTCGGTAACTCGTTAAAAAGCATTGCAAGTTCGTGGTAGAAGGTATCACTTACTCCATACCTATCCAAAATGTATAGAACATATCCAGAAATGAGCGGTCAAAAGTCAGAATAATTTACTCGCGGTTTGCGAATCACCGAATATTCCCGTATACCTTCCCATACCAATGTATGGGTTAGTTGTATACCAAGGACGCCAGATTTTTCCCAGGATTTGAAATTTGAAAATGTTAGTACACTACATTTGTTATGATTTTTAGTGGTGTCGCCGTATTTTTCCTATTTAAGCTGGGGCTTCCCTAGGATTGTCATAACATTGTCCCCAAATGTACAGGTAGTCAATGAGAAGGGTTTCTCATTACAATATTCCACGGTCATTTGTGTCAATACCTTTACGATTTACGATTTTGATATTTGAAAATAATATAGCTAGTACATCGAAGAACTATAAAATGTACTAAAAACTAGGCCTTCCTATAGAAAAATCGGCTTCCATACCCGGGAGAAGCATTTCATGTTGAATCTGTACGTTCCTCCATCTCGTGCCCTCAAAATTGACTAGTACCATACAGATAATGCTGTGTAGTTGAAGTGTAGTCTCGTACCCAGACCCTGATTCCCACAGCTGCGGGTGGATTACATCACCGCTACGTGGAAAGAGGGTCTGGTAAAGTCCTATACTCAATTCTGTCCAGTGATTATGTAATACGTCGCAAGGAATGTAAATGACGTATCATGAACGTACTCGAATAATTTAATTAAATTGAGTATAACGTAATAAGTTAATTGCATCACGCTACCTCTTTCTTTCCGGCCTGAACCTGGGCGAGACGCAAGCGCAATGTCTCGCAGGTTAAAGCTCGCAAGTTCTCCCTGGTTGTCATATGAGCAACTGGTCGCAGTCAAGGCTATGACTGGAGTGCTGCACCCATGAAGCCCTCACTTAAATACAAAACCTGTAACCATATCGACAACGATTGGGGTGATTTGATTGGATAAGGGTATTATGGGGGAAAAGGATCCCCTGCAATGCTATTGGGCACTAATGCACAGTATAGGATTGGTTAGGATCGTTCATTGAATGCATCTGTAGAAACATATGTTTACATCTTGGCCTTAGCAACATAACTATAGCCAGCTTAGCAACACTACATGACACAGAGCAACTCTCCGCATTAAAGTTTACTACCACTGTACCTAAACTCTACCTTAATGCCATCTAATTGCTCTTACAGGCTGAGTAAATGTACCCCCTGCCCCATACTAAGAATCATTGTTGTGCTTGGCCCATAATGGGGGCAGGTGACAGCCGCAGCCAGGCATGTAGCAGCTGTGCTTCATACCACTGGGCCTACAGGGACCAACGGGTGACGCTGGTCACCATTGGGTCGGCCTGTGTCCCAAACCAAGACGCTGGTCATGGTTTGGTGGCTAGAAGCCCGGAGGGGGTCACCCAAGTGAGAACCCCCAAAATGTTTGGCGATTAGGATATGGTTTCAGGTTTGTGGAGTAGGGTACACAGCATGGGTACATACATCTGGGTAATTGTTACTGTGCGGCCATAGTTCTAGTGTCAGATGGGTGAGTCAGGGGATGACTAGTGAAGGTCTGATATGCAGAACTTCGCCATCTGCCAAAGACAGCTGATGTCTTGCCTGGTAGGGTGGTACCTAGGGTCAAACCTCCGGTTCTTGAGGGTAAATTCAAGAAACCAAAGAAGCTTTTCACGTAGCGGTGATGTAATACATCCGCTGCTGTGAAAACATGGGTCTGGGTACGAGACTAGTTGAAGTGTGGCCCTCCTTCAGTTTTTTGATGGCATGAAATCGGTCCCAGACCTCTCATCGCGCTGCCCAAAAAGATTTTCTACCAGTTGAGTTACTATGCGATCTTACCCGATGCGATCGGGATCGTTTGTAAATCGCGCATACAGTACCATCCAGACTAGTCTCGTACCCAGACCCACATCGCAGCTGCGGATGGATTACATCACCGCTACGCGAATAGTGGGTCTGGTGTCCTCCTGTACAAATTTCTGTCCAGTTATTGCATAATACTTACATTCCAACGTCGGGAGGAATGCAATTACGTTGTATGAATAATATTATATTCAGCAAGAACGCAATTAGTTGTTAATCGTTTAATTAGAAACGTGTGTCATGGATAATTGCAAGCTGTGTGGTGCAAATACATTGTTGGAGAAAAAGAGCCGCTCCCTTCTCAGTACAGTATCAAGGAAGCAATCACCAGTACGCTTAGCAACGAACGTGACTTGGATAGCCGTTAAACTGATAAGGGGAGATACGACTATAACGATGCTTCGCTTTGTGCTATTCCTCGATACCGGTAGCTCGTCAAATACCCATGGCAGAACGCCGTAACAAAGAGACTTCCCATACCCTGTTGGTAAGCTTACGAACGTGTCTCGACTCTCGACCACGGACCACGTCTTCGATGACTCGGAACTGTTCGTCCTTAACTTTGGCATGCCCCATACGTTCACCCGCCGACTGAATCGCACGTTTTACCTGTACATCATCCATCTCTAGCCTTACCGCCATAACTGATAACAGATAACTTCGATTGATAACTAGAGTATGCATACCTCAAATCTGATTGGTCGCTCCAACATTCCGGCGCAACTGGACAGAAATTTGTACAGGAGGACACCAGACCCACTATTCGCGTAGCGGTGATGTAATCCATCCGCAGCTGCGATGTGGGTCTGGGTACGAGACTACATCCAGACGTAGCTTCTTGACACACGCGTGCGCGCGTCACGAGTGATACCCGTGCGTGACTCGAGCATACTTGTGTTTCACACGCATCAGGTTAGTCGTGGCGCGAAGCGACATTTTCGAGACACGAACTCGTGTGATGGCACCCACTCCCTCAGTTGTAAAATACTATGGACAAAATTTCTACAATTCAGGAGCCCTTTGCTTGAATGCAAAACTAAGTTGTTTGTGAAGCCAGAACAGAGTAAGACTATGAGCTGTGTGTGTTGTTAGTGTGTGTGTGTGTGTTTGTACTGTGTGTGCGTGTGCGTGCGTGTGTGTGTGTGTGTGCGTGTGCGTGTGCGTGCGCGTGCGTGTGCGTGTGTGTGTGTGTGTGTGTGTGTGTGTGTGTGTGTGTGTGTGTGTGTGTGTGTTGCTTGGACCTATTATTATGTGCTTGACCTTACAATTGTGTGCTATGTAAACTGTGATTAGTCTAATCTGATGTTAGACTGCCTGGGGTACAAGTACATGTAGCAGAGCTCTGAGAACAGTAGGTCCAGGGTAGGCCTATGTAGGTACTTGTACATGTAGGTCCAGGATAGGCCTACATAGGTCCAGGGTAGGCCTATGTAGGTACATGTACATGTAGGTCCAGGATAGGCCCATAGGTCCAGGGTACTAGTATAGGATTAGTTGGGCGTAGCCCGATACGCGAAGGTCGGGCTAGTATAGGCCTATGTACAGTTAGGTACATTGTAGGTCCAGGGTGGTACAGGTGGTGATGAACACGTAGGCAAAGATGAGGAGAGTGAAGATGAGGATAACTATTCAGATGGAATTGAAGTTGACTAAAACCTACAAACACCTGGACCCTTGCACAAGTACTGAATTACAATTGTATGGCCCTTGAAGATAATTTCATTATGTGGTAGGTCCATTGTATGCTATGTAAACTGTGGTTAGCTAATCTGATGTTAGGCTGCCTGGTAACTTCCAGTTCTAAGAGAACAAACTGTGTACCTATGTCTTAAAAGCACACACTTTATATATACAAACCACACATTGTGTGCAGCGATGGTGATGGCATGCATGGGAGCATTAGTCCTGATGCCATAAACTTCACAATCAAGTACATGATGGGAGGGGGGT
Organism: Ephydatia muelleri; assembly: GCA_013339895.1. Lineage (NCBI taxonomy): Eukaryota > Metazoa > Porifera > Demospongiae > Spongillida > Spongillidae > Ephydatia > Ephydatia muelleri. Next base: position 12,054,093 of record JABACO010000005.1, read on the forward strand.
GAGTGGCCTGATGCAAAGCCTTTGGCCTAGTGGGTGAGGCATTTTAGTCTGTTGCATAATGTCCTGGTACTTTGTTGTTCTAGGGTTCAATAAGAGAGCTCTGTTTAAAAGTCTGTTTGGGACTGTTTCTATGGAGATGACAATCCTGTATCTATTTTTTTGTACTGGTGAAGAACAGCAGGGTCCAGGAACCCAATGTTGAGACTGACCATCCACCTCAGGCTCAGTGAATTTACTCAATCAGAGTTTTGACACTAGGTTCCAACCTACCAGGCAAGATGACTGCTGGTCCGGAGGGCATGCACTTCTTCATCAAGTGGTCCAAAACCAACCAGATGGGCAGGTGTGTTCAGCGTACCAAAGGCAGGCACATGTGTCCAGTTCCAGCAATGGAGGCCTACAGAGAATGTTGTCACTGTTCCACTCACTCCTCACCCCTCTTCCACTTCAAAGATGGGAGAACACTCACGTCTAAGAGCTTCCTCTCCACCTTTCTACCCCTGGTATGGTGGAGCTATGTGGCTACAATCCAGCCAAATATAACACCCACATTGGTGCAGCCATGTACAGTAGCTGCCAGAACAGGCCTTCCCACTGACACCATTTGGAACCGCGGAAGAGGTGAAGCAAAGCATACCAGACATACTTATTGGTGCAGCCACAGTACATGTAAACTCTAATTGCTAACTAGCAATAGCACAAATTGTGCATGTTTTAACTGCACATTACATGTATCTATGTTCACACAAACCACACACTGTGTGCAGAGACAGGTGATGCCATAACATGGGAGGGGGGTGGAGTGTGCTTTGACCCTGATGCAGGGCTTTGGCCTAGTGGTAGACTGAGCAGCGCCCCGATGTGTAGACAAAGCTTTCCTTAATGTAAGTATATATTGTGATAGCGCTCTTCCATTGGCGAAGTCCCAGAGAGTGCTTCGCAGTTAAGCGCTTTACGTGTATTGATCGACGCACACATGCAGACAAATATTGAAAATGCGGCACATTCAGACTTGATGTTAATCGATCTAGGTAAGACTGAGAAGCCTACGTAGGTCGTAGCTGTACTGGAAAGTGCTAACGAATCATTTTTTTCCCCTGCGTGTAAGCGTATCAGTGCACGTGCCTAGCCTACGCGCTTCATTCATCGAGCTGCATGCAGGCTAAACGAACACTGTTTACAATAAACTTCAAGTGAAAACAACCCACTATATAGGTCAAAAGTGTCCATGACGACGTCTTGTATACAATAAATATAATAGCTTCACCATAATGCATTAGCAGTGAGCTAGGGTGGGTGTCCCTAGCTGGCAGTCTAGACCTATGGGAATTGGGGGGAGGAGGCTAGGGAAAAGGTTTCCACTTAGCTACCTGGCTCGCTATTGGCTCAGATCATCGCCAGCAGCCTTGTTAATCTTAACTTATTATGCACATTTATTCACCATTAGACAATTATTGCCAATATTTAATTGGCAGATGACGCAATGGCATACTTATATGAATAAATTATGCGCGGTAGAAATTAATTTTTTTGTCATGATTTTAGTTAAAGAATGGTTAATGGAATAATTTTTCGAAGTACATATATCATAATCAGACCGATTTATAGTACATTATAAACTTGTTTAAAATTCAATTTGAAATAAAAAACAAGATGACCGCCTATGTATGGGCCATTTCTGGATATGACTCGCAAATCCACAGTGTCCTCGTTCTCGGAGGCCGCATCATCTGAGAAAGGTATGTGGAACGTCTTGCCAGAAGTGGTGTGGACTTTCAGCGACTCTGCAACAAGCCCATAAGTAGACAAAAATTCCAACGCCTTGTTTGCATGTTCAGACACCTCTTGGATTTTTCTTCGTGCATGCCGGTTGCTGACTGCATCAATCTTACCTCCTTGGTTGCTCTGTGAGTCCTGGGCTTCACTCAACGCATCTTTTAGGTCCTGCACTTCTTCTTGTAAGCCTTCAATGAATGCATCCTCTTCTTCATTCATATGTGATGTGTTTACATTACAAATGAGTGTAGGAGTGAGGTGTTCACTTTACATGTAAGCTACCTTCATATGGGACAGTTTCCGCAGAAATGGCCCCACGATATATTATAAAAATGCATCGCATTTGAACGTTCACCTCACCCTAACCCTTACCCTCTAATCCTAACCCTCACCCTCACCTCACCCTAACCCTTACCCTCACCTCACCCTAATCCTAACCCTCACCCTCACCTCACCCTAACCCTCACCCTCACCCTCACCTCACCCTAATCCTAACCCTAAGCCCAATGGCCAAACATGAAAAGGAATAATTAACCTCCTTGTATTGGTGGTCAGGTTGAAGCAGACTGTGGTTTTGTGACAGATGGGACTCGCACCTGCCCTGCAGATATCCTAGAGCAGAATTGGAGTTTAGGCAAACCAACTACAATTGACCTTATAGTGCTTAAATCCCACAACTATCATTGAAGCGGGTCTGCAGCCTTGGCAGCCAAAACAAGGAATCATAAGCCAATGATTCCAAGTGTTCTAACCATGGCTAGGTCTGTATTTCCCTTGGGGGTCTGCGAGTGAGAGCTAACTTTAGATTGTATGACTCTTTGCCCAGCAGATAAGGTGTGACTTCTTTCCATGTCAGCTTCTGTTGTTCCTTCCGTTGGCTTGGGTTTCCACTTGGACCCTAATGAATTTCAGACTGGGGTGGCTTGGTGTAGACACCTATTGTGGTTCCACATGTGCTCTAAGTCCATAAAGCATCCTTGACACCTCGGCCATCATGCTGCAACATGCAAATTTGGAGGTGATATTGTTGTGAGGCATAATAGACTGAAGGATAACTAATTGAGTCCTTCCATCGGGCACACCTTCACATTCAAGTTGAGGTGGGTTCTGGACTCAGGCATACCGATCCCCGTTCTCGGCCAGCCGACATTCCAGTTTCGACTGGGAGGAGCATGGAAAGCCTGCTGCTCTGGACCTGTCTGTCACTTCACTGCTTAGTGCCAACATTTGCAGGAGCCTCAGCTGCTGCACCAGCTGTCACACCCACTTCCAGTAGGCACAAAAGCATGCAGTGTTCTGAATTGGGGATGGTCGCACATACCACTTGTTGTCGAATTGTACAGTGCTTGGGACAAAGAAGCCCAGCAGTGTTTCTCACATCTTGCCTCACGTCTTGCTGTCTACACATCAATTATGCCGCAAGTCCAAAGCCACATTCGATTTTTAAAGTCGAGTGAACCTTGCTCTGGAGCAATACTCTGCCCCACCATGTGTAAATCTCTCCTTACGAAAAGCCAGGAACAAAGAAGAACTGATAGAACTGCAACTGAGCTGCAGGATATCCACTTGATTGTGTACTATTTTTTTAATACTCTGAATGGAATAATGTATTTATGAGTAATAACATGAGCCTATAATATACATGTATATATCTCTGTGTTTCGATAATTAAGCACAAAGAGGTATATGTGGACGATCTAAGTAGAGTGGCTCTGGCATTCTGATACTAGTGAGAATGCTGTCATACTTGTAGTACAATTTGAACACATGCAGCCCTTTGAAACATGATGTGTCCATGTTATCCTCGTGGTGGAGAGAGGATCTGCTTTCTCCATGCTACAGATGGTTTTCATCTTAACCAGTTATACGTTTTCTGTTGTAGTACAATGTTTTGACCTAATCAAACCAATTCAAAATATCAAGTAAGCTTTGAACCAAACACTTGATTTAACATTTTGCTTAAACCATCCTTTGACATGCTTGCAGCGCACACCACCCTGCTGTTTGTGAAAAGCAAAGAATCGCCACATCGTATCTTTCCCTATATATGTGTACTTGGCGTGGTCTATATATACTTCAATATAATGATCTCTTGGTTAGGGTTAAAGGCTTGGCTTCCTGTTCAGCTACCGGCCATTGGTGCACAGTAAATAATGAATATCGTATACCGGTATATATACATGTATTTTGCGGCCTAACAATATACAGTGCAGCAAACTATTCTGGCAGCAAAACTGCACAGATGATGCTCCAATTATTATGCATGTGTATGTCACATCGCAAGCTGACTATTTATCATCTTATATTATCACTTATTCTTCATGCTGGACATGCATGCCGGAAAACAGGTATGTACGATTTTATATTTAAGAATTTTAAATGTAAGTACTTGGCACTGCAAGAAGCATTGGAGAACATTAAAAGGACCTGCAGTCAAAAGATCTTGGACTAGGATTAGGTTTCAAAATTGGATCATATGATTGGAATTCAGTACGGTATTTCCAATTCATGATGGACTCAAAGCTCATTAACGAACACCTAACATCGGAGACTACTTATTGCCGGAATACCGGGTTTTATAGTTGAAATAGGTTCAGCACACACTCTACTTCGCACATCTATGACGCATATTAACACAACGATTCTAACTTCAAATCAGCGCTCGCGCATTTAATGGCAGTCTCATGGCGGGAAATGGTATTGTCTTTGCGTTCGTATTGTACGAAATCGCGCTTATAAAAGTGTCCACACTATTTGTTCCAGACTAACAAGCTAAGCCTGAGAAGCGATAATATGAATTCTACAATTTACTACATGCACGTTTTCTATCAGTGAACAAAACCGATGGTTAAGGATGAATATTTACACACTGCTCACGGTACCTGTATCCTGGAAGAGCTTTGTAGAGTTTGCAGGTGCAAGTAGATCACAAAAAAACAAAGGTCAAATAATCATAATCTATGCACACACCAATGCACCTCCTACACGGAGGAGATTTTGCAAGCCTTTCATATCGACACAAGAGGATAGCTCTGAGATCCACCCCCCAGGTTTTATTCTGCTCAAAAGTAGACACCTTACAAGTGCTCAGTGGAGCCATATGACTGGTTTAGCCATACCATGGAGAGATGCCCATAGTTTTTTATGGCTTGCTTATATTTTATATAGGGGCTGTAATGGTCATAAGCCATTTATACACCGTGGACAGGAAA
>JABACO010000005.1:12064080-12142326 GCA_013339895.1 Ephydatia muelleri
CAGAAGCAATTGCATGTGCAATTTTGGATAGTTGCTTGGAAATTGGCCTTGATATGTCTAAACTGGTTGGGCAGGGCTATGATGGGTGTTCTGCTATGGCAGGAATACAGGGAGGAGTCCAAGCTATTATCAAACAAAAATTTCCAAAGGCATTTTTTGTTCACTGCTCTTCACACAGGCTGAATCTGGTTGTTAATGATTTAAACAGCCTTAGTGTTGTGCGAAATTCTGTTGGCACAATAAAGTCTGTGATCAAATTCTTTCGCGACAGCACTATAAGGCGCCATTTAATACCCAATATACCAATGCTGTGTGAAACTAGATGGACTGCTAAATACACAAGCATACGAGTATTCTTCGAGAACTTTACCACAATTGTTAAAACTCTTCAAGAATTGAGTGAGTCAGCTAGTGCTAGTGTAAAGTGTCGACAAGAAGCACATCAGTTGTTCTGTGCAGTAACTGCATCATCTTGCATAATATGCATAGTCATCATTGCAAAGTATGCATCAATGCTGGAGCCAACAGCACAATTCTTGCAATCAGTTCAACTTGATCTGTTGAAAATACAGGGTCACATTCATGAAATGGTAACCATTATGTCCAAACATAGGGAGGAGTGTGATGGTTTCTTTAGAGATATATTTTGCAAAGCAAAGGAATTAGCCAATGACCTAGGTATTGAAATTCACATGCCCAGGTTGGCTTCAAGGCAAATCCATCGTTCTAATCCACCGTCCGATTCGGTTGAAGAATACTACCGAATATCAGTGTACGTACCTTACCTGGATTCCATCATTTCATCTTTACAGCTCAGATTCTCATCTGAAAATGGTCCCTGCTTTAGCATCTTTAAGCTTTATCCACCTGAAATGGCAAAACTTACTTTAGATGATTTCAAAAGAATTGTGCAACATATCCATTCTATATGATAATTTCATTGAGGAAGCAAATACATGGTACCAGGTGTGGAGTAGCAGGGAATTCCAAGTGAACCAGTTGGGTTTCATTGACATGTTCAACGAGGCCATACTATTTCCTGCAGTGCGCAAAGCTATTTGTACAGCAATGGCCCTTCCTGTGTCAACGTGCACTGTTGAAAGATCATTTAGCACTTTAAGAAGGGTCAAAACGTGGCTACGTTCTACCATGACTGAAGACCGGCTTAATGGACTTTGCATGATCAGTGTTCACAGGGAGAAGATTAGCACTTCCAAACAACAATTTATTGAAAGAGTGGTTACAGAATTTGGACTTGAACCAAGGCGCCTACAGTTTCTATTTCAAGAATAGTATGCTAATTAACGTTTTGCTGTCTTTGAATCGTGCATCTGTTTTCGTGACTTTTCGCGCATAAATACATTTGTACACATAAAGCTTTCTGCGCTTCGAATTCGTGCGGGAGGGGCACTCCCCCTCCCGCACCCCCCCCCCCCCCCCCCCCCCCCCCCGGGTTTGGTTCTTGTCTTCATTGCCCCCCCCCCCCCCCCCCCCCTGAAAATAAATGAGCGGACGCCTATGCACGCACTCACACACACATAGGCCTACATGTAGTCACACGCAATCACACACGCACGAACTCCAGATCTCGTGCGCACACAAAGAAATGGATGAATACTCTCACTTGGTACAGTCAACGAGTAATGTTGTAGTCGCTAAACAGGCCCCATGACATCATTCTTTCGAGCTGCTGCACAGGCGTTTGCGGCCATATATTTTGTGGACAAAAAGTATGCAATCCGAAAAATTGAAATGATTGCGTAATGCCTATAGCAACGCCCTTGACAACCTGGAGAGCTGAAAACGTGAGCTGGTACAAAAGACAGGATGGCTACAAGCGCCATTTAAAAGCAGATTACAAAAGAAGCTACAGTTTCCTCTTTTGATGCAAGTCATTAGGGCCAGCAATTCTTGCCACGGCAAGTTATGGCTGTTGAAAGCGGGTAACCCTCGACGTACCTTTCCTCTTCGAAGTGTGTTTTCCACGTTCCCAACCGATAGAAAGTTTGAATTCAAGCTAGAAATTAAAGGTAACAGAAGGTACTAACTAGTTCTCGTATGTTCTTGTAGCCACGATTTTTTTTACCAGCGATACTTACTGTTGAAGTTTATCCTGAATTGCGGTATTATTATTTCATTCTTTTAGGAGGAGGCGCCACATTTTGTAGAGCTGCAATCAGTAAGTGCTCCTTAACAATGAGCACCAAATGTTTCACAGGATCTGGTACCGAATGGTGCATCCTTTGCAAGGTGCATGAATGAATTGGCTTCTTTCTCACCCCATCCAATATGTGTTTGCCATGCCAATACGCTCTTTGAGCATATTTTATTCTTAGTTATACCTGGAGGGTCTTGTGTATATGGTTGCCAACTAACACACCACCTAAGTATTGTGTATATGGTTGCCAACTAACACACCACCTAAGTATTGTTGCCTATGGATGTTAAAAGATTGGAGGGCTTCATCCAATTGCTTGACAAAGGAACCAGCAAATTCACTTTGGGGCTGTTGATTATTTCCTCCTTCTGTTTGCTTGCTTTCAATCAGTGTTTGTTTAATCCTTACCATCTTCTCTACAGACTGTCTCATGTCTTCCACCTGCTGGACGATAATCTGAGTTTGACCTATGCCATGAACCACTGGATGGTACAGTCAGTGCATACCAATGCCCTACATGGCCTGGTAGCTCCAAGCTCCAGTGGTTGGCTCACAATCATTAGGCATATGGGACACCACAGCTGCTCCAGGATTACTGGATGATTGGAACTGTGCTCATCCAGTGATAATCCCATTTGGATGGGAGGGGCAACTGCACGAATGCCAGCAACAATTTTGTGTGGATTTAAGTTTGCTGGCTGACCACCTGACTTTTGTGGTTGGTTGTTTTGGTAAGAAAAGACCAGTGTAAACTTACATGTATACATACATGTATACATGCATCAATTCAGTACACATAATTATTTTATGGTACCTTCTTGCAGACAACTGCTGTGTGCACTGTCCAATCAAAAGGGCGAAGTAAACTATGTACTCTTCAGATAATTTCCATACATCACTTATTTGCATAAAGATTGTGGGTGAGTGGCTCATTATGTCATTGCCTGTGTTTATTGCACAGACTGAGTGCAAATCGTCTGCAAACTCTCTGCACTTGTATGAACTCCTTTTTCCCCTTTCTAGCCTCCGTCAAGAAGCGGCCATACACTCTGCATCGCTGGTTTACCTTCATTACGTGGATCCCCATACAATACTGCCCCTTTTATTCATAAAAAAACTCACGTCTAGATCACAGGTTTAAAAAAATCGTGGCTACTTCTGTGTGTTGTATATGTGTTTCCCCATGTGTGCTGATGAGCGTTATTGCTCGCCAAACGTTTTCTATCGGTTGGTTCCTCCACTACGCACGCTTAAAGTAACCCCCTCTTTTCCCGCCAAAGACACATGGGCGTGAAAACGGGCTGCGCATATCACTGATAATAATGCTTGTACTTGCGCGTCGATTGTTTTGTTTACAGATATGTTACAGGCTTACAGCATTTGCAGATGCTATTTATTTTTACTAAACGTCTCAAAGTAAGTATGATTTGTGGTTCGCAAAACATGAACAGTGTAATGAGATATGATATTACTTTTGGTTTTGGCTCTTTGTAAATTACGGTATTGTCTAATTATCGACTTTTTGTCCAGCCGCAAACGTCCGTGGCTGAAGTAACCCATTCAATAAGCCAACATCCCAGTTAATTAATTAATTTGCATTTAGCCATGTATTCGTATCCATGGAAGCTACAAAACACTCAACAAGATGGCGCTAATTGTATCCGACCCAAAACAATTTAAAATTCAAATGGTATACTAGGTAAATTTTTTAAATATCTCTAAAAATAATAGAACTGCATGATCTCTTATTCTGGGGGCTCACAAAATCTGAATCTAAACTGGTGTAAGAATTATGAGCTGCAGAATACATTAATTAGGTGTGAAAAAGTTTATTTTTCATACATCTCTATGGAAAGTGCTTTTTTCACAAAAACTACAACAATTTTCAATACAAAGCAGTTGTTTTCTGTTTAGCTAAATCAAGATCGTACGTATCTGAAACAATATCAATAGCCACAAAAGTTGTATCCTATTACTTTATTAATTAACAATCAAGTTTATAAAACGCCGTTCATTTTCTATGGGAGTTTTCCGGAAGTATACGCGAATGTACAAACCGCAACAATATTGTCAATTCCCTTTGACCGCGCATTTCTGGATATGGGTTAGGAAAGTATTATCAATGATTATTACTTTTAATCACATGAAGTACATACATGCACAACATACATGCACAACATACAAGCAACAACATACATGCACAACATACAAGCAACAACATACATGCACAACATACAAGTAACAACATACAAGCAACAACATACATGCATACATCAATAACAACAAATCAATATTATTTAATATGGTATAAAACAAAGCTTATTAGTATAATTATAATTTACATTACAAAAAGAATTAACATAATTATTATATTGAATGGTTATAGTAAGTACAGCTATACAAATTAAACAAGAAAACTTACACTTAATCTGCTACGTCATCATTATACTTGCATGTTAAGGACGAAGTAGTCTAGTGTCACTGTCACTACCTGCTGCACACCTTGCTAGCATTGGCCCTTATAAGAGTGATGCTGAGCCTGCCATAAGTTAGGGTGATGGCCTTGGATTTGGAACAGTGCAGCTGAGAAGCAGATCATATCAATGTTAGCTTGGCTTCAGATCCCAATCATACATGATGCTTCACTGCAAGGTGGGTGCAGATCCAACCAAGTTCCTTACTTTGGGGTCATTTGCAAAGTGTTTTCTTTGCTCTGCTGTGTATGTTGCAGGACCACTCACTTCAGATAACATATATCAGCATTGAGTGGTGATGCAACAGTGAGGTCAAGTGCAGCTGGACCAATTTGATATCAGAATGTCAGCTGGCTGGATCCAACTCTTCTCCTATTCCCATCACAACTTGACAGCCAACAAGTACAAGCTGGCAGGACAACATCTCTTAATCTGCAACATCACCACATACTTGCAATTTAAGGAGTGGTGGCCAAGGTGGTCTAGTGAATGGTTAGAGCAATATAAGCATGATGGACCCTCACCTCACCCTTTTGGGTGCTCTGCTAGTCTTCCATCTCTCCAGGTCCACCTCAGCGTTATTTACCTACACCCCGTCATGATGCTCTGCACGACTGTCAGGACTGTCAAGGGATGCTGCCACTGAAATGTGACGGAGGAGGGTAGCATTCTGCTCCGGTCACTGTATGAGTAGCCATGTCAAATCAGAACATGCCTGTTACACACTCCCCCCCCCCCCCCTTCCCACGAACAGAATTTTTAACTATACAGGGTGTCTCACAATCAGGGAAAAATCGTTATTATTTTATGGAAGCTATAAAAAATTATGTACTTTTCATATAATACTAATCACTTTCAGGAAGAAATTATCGTGCATTTAAATCACAGGTTAATTAATTAAAATTAATTAACATTAATATGGACAACAAGTTAATTTTTCGGAAACCTGAACTGATAGGAATTCGGAAATTGAAGAAAAATTTTTTTTTCCCGCTGCAGGGTCTAGAGATGTTAACGTCTAACATTTACGTTCATTTTCGTCGCGCTTGCGCATGCGCAGAACGTACCCTGTGCGCGATTGCCGTTCCCAGACCAACTCTTCCACGGGGGATTCAATTATTAACGGGTACACGAAATCGCACCAACCAAAATCACGTGAATCGCGGGGACTGCAATAAATTTTAATAACCTACTACAGACAGTCACGTGATGAACCTGCAAAGAGCAGATCCACCCACAGTACTCTGCCACTCCCAAACAAGAGACAGCGCATCGCAGCGCTCTACCTTCAGAACACGTAGCAACTGAAACGAGCGCCATCATGAAAACAACGCGTGTTTTCCTGTGTCGCCGTTAGAGAAACCTTACCACTCCGATTTAAACCTGATAGCCGTCATACATTAGTCCATCGTGCGATCGTACCTCGTCGCATACATGCAGGGCGTGTCAAGCTGCGTTAATAACAATCCAGTGCGCTTCCATAAGAGAACACGTCCGATCAGATATTCCACGAGGAGGGTGATTCATTTCGGAACTACATGATGGTGGTGCCTCACGGTCAATTGGGGGTGAGTACTAACTCACACGTACACAAGAGACCACACTAACGTAAAGTACTACATGTACTGTGTTAGCGGGTATAGCTACGTACTGCTTTCAAGAGCATGTAACTGGGGTAATGCCTATTATCATCTTATAATCGTGTGTGTGTGTGTGTGTGTGTGTGTGTGTGTGTGTGTGTGTGTGTGTATGTGTGTGTGTATGTGTGTGTGTATGTGTGTGTGTGTGTGTGTGTGTGTGTGTGTGTGTGTGTGTGCATTGTGTTGTGTGTAGTATGTTGTGTGTTGATGTGTCTACATGATCCTTTTGAAATCAACTACTACAGTAGTTATGGTATCATTTTCTAAGCTAATCATTCCTTCCAAATAACTCCAGGCAATAATTAAACTGTCAACATTTAGTGGAGAGCGTTCAGTGTAATCTTTAGAAGACTTTAGTTCAGCAATTCAGTACTGTTTCTAGTGTCCTTACCTTCATGCATTCAGATTCTTGATTCTATCTGTCTTACTCCAGACACTAAACTGTCAGCATTCTGTTCTATCTCTAACTCCAATCTTTAGAGTTTTATAAGTTCCAAACCCTTGTTTGTTCATCAAAAGTAAATGTAGGGTGACTTTTCACGGTATGCACATGTGTCCATGTAGAGATGTTGAGTGTGCATGTGTATCGTGTGTATGACTTCATAAGCAAACAGTGCATGAGTGCTTCTATTAGAATATAATTGACGAATGCAGGTACTGTTTCTTGTAAGCGTTTCAGCCATGCCTTTACTTCTTCCTTCTAACCCGGGACACTAAGATGTCAGCATTCAGTGAAGAGCATTAAGTCTTTGTGCACAAGTAGTTGCTAACTTTTTGGCCTCATATTATGTGTAAAGTAGTTAGAGCTATTTGCTCTTTTGTGCTATGCAGAGATTGACTGTACATTTGCACACGTGTGAACGTGTGTAAAGGATCATGTGAGCTTCTTTCAAATTAAACAGTCCAGTGAGTTTCTTGTTGCCTTGCCTTCATTGCCTGTATTGTTTCCCAATAGCCACCAGACATTCAGACACTGTGTGTGAGTTTGTAGTTTGTGTGTGTGTGTGTTTGTATGTGTGTGTGTTATAGTGAGAAGTGTCTTTGGAATGTGTGTGTTTGTGTGTATGCGTGTTAGCTTGTGTGAATATGTGTGTGTGTTTGTGTGTGTATGTGTGTGTGTGTGTGTGTGTGTGTGTGTGTGTGTGTGTGTGTGTGTGTGTGTGTGTGTGTGTGTGTGTGTGTGTGTGTGTGTGTGTGTAGGATTGTGTGTGGTTCATTTTAGACTAGTGACTGTTGCTTGTTGCCTTGGCTTCATTGCCTTCAGGTCTTTTAATACTTCCAGACACTAAAATGTCAGCATTCTGTGACGAACATCAGTTCTAACTCCAATATTTGAAGGTGTCAGTACAAAACCCTTGTTTGTCATTTCGCTCACTGGGTGTCAATATTGCCAATGACTGTTATGTCTGGGTAGATTGTGTATGTGTGTCTTGTAGTGAGAAGTGTGTTTCGAATTTGTGTGTTTGTGTGTGTGTGTGTGGGTGTGTGTGTGTGTTGCGTGTGTGTGTGTTGTTAGCTGTGTGTGGTGTGTGTGATTGTGTGGTGTCTGTGTGTTGTTGGGTGATGTGTGTGTGTGTGTGTGTGTTAGCTTGGTGTGTTTGTGTGTGTGTGAGCTTGTGTGCGATGTGCGTGTGGTGTGTGGTGTTAGTGTGTGTGATTGTGGTGTGTGTGTGGTGTGGTGTTTGTGTGTGTGAGCTTGTGTGCGATTGTGCGTGTGTGAGTGTGTGTGTGTGTTAGCTTGTATGTGATTGTGTGTGTGAGTGTGTGTGTTGTGTGTTGATTGTGTGTGTTTGCGTGTGGTGATTGGTGTGTGAGTGTGTGTGTATGTGTTTGTGTGTGTGTTAGCTTGTGTGTGATTGTGCGTGTGTGTGAGCTTGTGTGCGATTGTGCGTGTGTGAGTGTGTATGTGTTAGCTTGTATGTGATTGTGTGTGTGAGTGTTGTGTGTTTGTGTTGTAGTGTGTGTGATTGTGTGTGTGAGTGTGGTGTATGTGTTTGTGTGTATGTGAGCTTGTGTGTGATTGTGCGTGTGCTTGTGTGTTAGCTGTGTGTGATGTGTGTGATTGTGTGTGTTTGTGTGTGTGTTTGTGTGTGTGTGAGCTTGTGTGTGATTGGGTGTGTGCTTGTGTGTGTGTTAGCTTGTGTGTGATTGTGTGTGAGTGGTTAGTGAGTGTGTGTGTGTTTGTGTGTGTGATTGTGCATGTGTGTGTGTTAGCTTATGTGTGATTGTGTGTGTGTTTGTGTGTGTGTGAGCTTGTGTGCGATTGTGCATGTGTGAGTGTGTGTGTGTGTAGCTTGTGTGTGATTGTGTAGTGGTGGTGTGTTGTGTTTGTGTGTGTTAGCTTGTGTGTGATTGTGCGTGTGTGTTAGCTTGTGTGTGAGTGTGTGTGTGTTTGTGTGTGTGTTAGCTGTGTTGTGTGTGAGTGTTTGTGTTGTGTGTGTTAGCTTGTGTGTGATTGTGTATGTGAGTGTGTGTGTGTTGTGTGTGTTAGCTTGTGTGTGATTGTGTATGTGAGTGTGTGTGTATGTGTTTGTGTGTGTGTGTTAGCTTGTGTGTGTTCGTGGTGTTTGTGTGTTAGCTTGTGTGTGATTGTGTATGTGAGTGTGTTTGTGTGTTGTGTGTGTTAGCTTGTGTGTGATTGTGTATGTGAGTGTGTTTGTGTTTGTGTGTGTTAGCTTGTGTGTGATTGTGTATGGTGTGTTTGTGTGTTTGTGTGTGTTAGCTTGTGATTGTGTATGTTGTGTGTGTGTATGTTTTGTGTGTGTGTTAGCTTGTGTGTGTTCGTGTGTGTTAGTGTGTGTGAGCTTGTGTGCGATTGTGCGTGTGTGAGTGTGTGTGTTAGCTTGTATGTGATTGTGTGTGAGTGTTGTGTGTTGTGTGTGTTAGCTTGTGTGTGATTGTGTATGTGAGTGTGTGTGTGTTTGTGTGTGTTAGCTTGTGTGTGATTGTGCGTGGTGTGTTAGCTTTTATGTGATTGTGTGAGTATGTGCGTGTTTGTGATTGTGTACAGTGTGTTAGCTTGTGTGTGATTGTGTGTGTTTTGTGTGTGTGTGAGCTTGGTGTTGTGAGTGTGCGTGTGTGTGTGTGTGTGGCTTGTGTGTGACTGTGTGTGTTAGCTTGTGTGCGATTGTGCGTGTGTGAGTGTGTGTGTGTGTGAGCTTGTGTGCGATTGTGCGTGTGTGAGTGTGTGTGTGAGCTTGTGTGCGATTGTGGTGTGTGAGTGTGTGTGTGTTAGCTTGTATGTGATTGTGTATGTGAGTGTGTGTGTATTAGCTCGTGTGTGATTGTGTGTGTTAGCTTGTGTGATTGTGTGTGTTGTGATTGTGTGTGTGTGTTAGCTTGTGTGTGTTTGTGTGTGTGTGAGCTTGTGTGTGATTGTGTGAGTGTGTGTTAGCTTGTGTGTGATTGTGTGTGTGTTCGTGTGTGTGAGCTTGTGTGTGAGTGTATGTGTGTGTTAGCTTGTATGTGATTGTGTTTGTAGGTGTGTGTGTGTGTTTGTGTGTGTGTTAGCTTGTTTCAATATTGCCATATGACTGTCTACTCTTAGGTCTGGGTAGATCGTGTGAGTAGGATTGTGTATGTGTGTGTGGTACATGTAGTAAGGGGTGTCTTTGTGAATTTGTGTGTGTTTGTGTGTGTATGTGTGTGTTTGTGTATGTATGTGCGTGCATGTGTGACTTGTGTGTAGTGTTGCATGTGTGCTTCTATTAGAACATATTTACACAGCCCAGGTATCTTTACTTTTTATGCAGTTTGTCATCCTTTATCTCACCCCTAGCTGTATTGAAGAGTGACATGATGACCCATGATACGTGTTCACTATCACCTTGATGACTGTTGACAGGAGAGCAGGAGAATATTTGACTCTTTGTATTTTATACACTGTAATTTATTAGCCGTGTGTCAAAGATTTGTTGACAATGTTATTTGTTATGCTGAACAATGAAATGATAAATGTATAACCCTGTACAAGACTAACCAATTCTGGTTCAGTCAGATAAGAGCAGTTTAAAATGATGGCAAAGTCATTTGGGGAGCATGGAGTATGATATAAGATGAATGTAAAGCACACAGCTTAGATACCATAATAAGATGGGGGTTGCATACAAAGCCACACAGGTAGAGGGCCCATCTCCACTGGCATCTTCATAGACCTTTCATGAGAAATTGGTAGTATGATTGCACACAGGAGGATTCCATCATGCTGCTGCTGTTCAATGCAGTTTCTGCTGAAAAGGAGAGCAATGTAACAGGTGCACCTTATGTTTGAAACCACTACCTCAATAGAAGAGGCGGTGCTTGAATATTTGTACCCCCCCCCCCCCCCCCCCCCCCCCCATAAATAATTGATCTAATTGTCTATGTGGATAGAGTTTTGATACCTAATCCAATATTGCTTCAACCCCTTCAACTACTCAATGGTCACAAAGGAAGTAGAGACACACAGAGATGCTCACAATGCAGAGGTTAACACAACAAAACACATGGTCACAAACACACACACACACACACACACACACACACACACACACACACACACCAACACCACGGACACATCACACATCACATATTACATCAGTGTAATGCATAGGCCTACTGTAAGCCAACCTTATAGTATAGAAAGTTGGTTATTCTAAACAAAAAGTTGCATTGTGGGAAATCCAATGTGTGGAGGGGAATACCTTTGAAAGCAAAGCACCTAACCTATGGCAAATCCAACCACTGTTAGCAATGTTTCGAGCAGTTACACTGTATGGGTCGTTCAACGAGATATGGAGTTGGCTGTCCAGTTTAGCACATAAGGCAAACATGAATTTATGCATGAAAGGATCAATTTCCATTGGTCAAAATCGTCTAATTAATATTCTAGCCAATAGAGTTGCAAGGATTACCAACCAATGGAATTGCAGATGTGCAGAACTATAAAAGTATAAAATGACAAGCTCAATAAGTCACAATTGCGAGTTTGAAATGTGTCCAGCAAGGCTTACGAATGCGCAGAAGGTGTCAATTGTGCAGTTGCATCTTAAAAATGGCGGTCATGCAAGTGAAACAGTAAGGCAATTCAAGGTGCTGTATCCAACTAACAGGACCCTAGTACCATCAACAGTACTAAAAGTCGTTGCAAAGTTTTTAGAACATGGATCTGTTGAAAACAGATGGAAGGGAAACTGTGGGAGGAAGAAAACTGTACGCACTCCTGCAAACATTGCCACCATTGGAAATACAATGGCAGCAACCCCCACTACCTCAATTAGACGACTCCAGGCACAAAACCCTGGAGTGACAAGGTCAAGCATCCAACGAATTTTAAAGAAGGACTTAGGGATGCAAGGATACAGAGCTTCACTGGTGCAAGAGCTGAAGGAGGATGATCCTGCACTTAGGATCGAGTGGTCACAGCTTTGGTTAGAGAAAGTACGACAAAACCCTAGTTTTCCTGACCAGGTACTATGGACAGATGAGGCAATATTTCACTTAAACGGGCATGTCAATAGACGTAATGCCATCACATGGGCCATGACCAATCCCCATATCTCAATGGACAAGCCCTACCAGAAGAAGAACATTATGGTGTGGGCCAGTCTCTTCAAGGACCAATTAATTGGACCATACTTCTTTACCAGGGGAACTGTCACAGGAGAGAAATATCTCTACATGCTAAAAGAAGTTGTGTGGCCAATTTTCTAAGTTTTATTTGAAGATGATGTTCCTCACATGTACTATCAGCAAGATGGGGCACCAGCGCACTACCTAAGAGGGGTGAGAGATTGGCTGAACGAAACTTTTGGCACTAAGTGGATTGGATGAGGGGGTCTATTAGAATGGCCAGCACACAGCCCTGACCTGACACCAATGGACTTTTGGCTCTGGGGTTATCTCAAGGAAAATGTCTATGCACACAACCCAAAGACTGTTGACCAACTGCAGGTTGTTATAGCACAAGAAATGAGTGCACTGGACCCAGCAATGATTCAGCGTGCTACTTCATCAGTAACTACAAGGTACCAGAGACTCATCGACAATTATGGACTACAACTTAACATAGGATAATTTCCTTATGTATGTACATGTATGCAATATGGTTAATACGTAACTGCATTCTATGCTAATGTACACTAACATACAGAGACAAGAAAGGTGTGTTAAATACAAAGAAGAGGCCTAAGTGATGCAATAGCATATGCACATCTAAAAGGATTTGCACACTGTACATGTCACTGATTCCACAGTAGCACAAGTCTGATGCCTACAAACCACATACTTGGGTGCTGAATGAAATTACACACATCTACAAAAGCAGATCACCATTAACATGTAACTGAATGGATACAAGTACGGCATGCATGTTAACTCAAAAACAAATCGAATGCAGTGAAGGAAAAGATTAACAAGGATTTCCTACTACCACTTTCAAAGATTTGGTATTCAACACTGAGTGTTTATGTTTATATGCTGACATGGTAGTGACTGCTGGTTTGGGAAGTATCAAAAGATCTGAAGGCAATGAAGACAGGACAACAAGAAAAAGTCACTGGACTGTTAAACAGAAAGAAATGACACATACACGCACACACTCACACACACAATCAAACAAGCTAACACACATACACATCACACACACACAAGCTAACACACACAAACACACACATACTCACAAACGCACAAGCGCTCACACACACACACACACTCACACACACAACAATCACACACAAGCTCACACACACACAAACACACACACGCACGCACACACACAAAAGTTAACACACACACATAATCACACACAAGCTAACACACACAAACACACACACACAACCCTACACATACACACAAACACACAAAAACACTTCTCATATTACAACACACACATACATAATCCTACTCACCCAGACATAAGAATAGAAAGTCATATGGCAATATTGAAACCCAGCGAGCAAAATGACAAACAAAGGTTTTGTACTAACACCTTCAAAGATTGGACTTCTGTTCGTCACGGAATGCTGACATTTAGTGTCTGGTAGGTATTGGGAAGTATTAAGAGATCTGAAGGCAATGAAAACAAGGCAACAAGAAAAAGTCACTGGACTGTTAAATTGAAATAAATCATACACAATCCTACACACACACACACACAAACACACACACACACACACACACACACACACACACACACACAAACTCACACACACACACACACACACACACACGCACACACACACACACACACACACACAAACTCACACACACACACACACACACACAAACTCACACACAGTGTCTGAACATCTGGTGGCTATTGGGAAACAATACAGGCAATGAAGGCAAGGCAACAAGACACTCACTGGACTATTGAATTTGAAAGAAGCTCACACGATCCTTTACACACATGTTCACACGTGTGCGCAAATGTACAGTCAATCTCTGCATAGCACAAAGAGCTCTAACTACTTTACACATAATATGAGGCCAAAAAGTTAGCAACTACTTGTGCACAAAGACTTAATGCTCTTCACTGAATGCTGACATCTTAGTGTCCCGGGTTAGAAGGAAGAAGTAAAGGCATGGCTGAAACGCTTACAAGAAACAGTACCTGCATTCGTCAATTATATTCTAATAGAAGCACTCATGCACTGTTTGCTTATGAAGTCATACACACAATACACATGCACACTCAACATCTCTACACGGACACATGTGCATACCGTGAAAAGTCACCCTACATTTACTTGTGAATGAACAAACAAGGGTTTGGAACTTATAAAACTCTAAAGATTGGAGTTAGAGATAGAACAGAATGCTGACAGTTTAGTGTCTGGAGTAAGACAGATAGAATCAAGAATCTGAATGCATGAAGGTAAGGACACTAGAAACAGTACTGAATTGCTGAACTAAAGTCTTCTAAAGATTACACTGAACGCTCTCCACTAAATGTTGACAGTTTAATTATTGCCTGGAGTTATTTGGAAGGAATGATTAGCTTAGAAAATGATACCATAACTACTGTAGTAGTTGATTTCAAAAGGATCATGTAGACACATCAACACACAACATACTACACACAACACAAAGCACACACACACACACACACACACACACACACATACACACACACACACACACACACACACACACACACACACACACACACACACACACACACACGATTATAAGATGATAATAGGCATTACCCCAGTTACATGCTCTTGAAAGCAGTACGTAGCTATACCCGCTAACACAGTACATGTAGTACTTTACGTTAGTGTGGTCTCTTGTGTACGTGTGAGTTAGTACTCACCCCCAATTGACCGTGAGGCACCACCATCATGTAGTTCCGAAATGAATCGCCCTCCTCGTGGAATATCTGATCGGACGTGTTCTCTTATGGAAGCGCACTGGTTTGTTATTAACGCAGCTTGACACGCCCTGCATGTATGCGACGAGGTACGATCGCACGATGGACTAATGTATGACGGCTATCAGATTTAAATCGGAGTGGTAAGGTTTCTCTAACGGCGACACAGGAAAACACGCGTTGTTTTCATGATGGCGCTCGTTTCAGTTGCTACGTGTTCTGAAGGTAGAGCGCTGCGATGCGCTGTCTCTTGTTTGGGAGTGGCAGAGTACTGTGGGTGGATCTGCTCTTTGCAGGTTCATCACGTGACTGTCTGTAGTAGGTTATTAAAATTTATTGCAGTCCCCGCGATTCACGTGATTTTGGTTGGTGCGATTTCGTGTACCCGTTAATAATTGAATCCCCCGTGGAAGAGTTGGTCTGGGAACGGCAATCGCGCACAGGGTACGTTCTGCGCATGCGCAAGCGCGACGAAAATGAACGTAAATGTTAGACGTTAACATCTCTAGACCCTGCAGCGGGAAAAAAAATTTTCTTCAATTTCCGAATTCCTATCAGTTCAGGTTTCCGAAAAATTAACTTGTTGTCCATATTAATGTTAATTAATTTTAATTAATTAACCTGTGATTTAAATGCACGATAATTTCTTCCTGAAAGTGATTAGTATTATATGAAAAGTACATAATTTTTTATAGCTTCCATAAAATAATAACGATTTTTCCCTGATTGTGAGACACCCTGTAGATAGGATACTATAGTATAGCAATCTCTTAATAATAATAATCTTTTAATAATAATAATAATCTCCAACACTCCAACATGCACAAAATCTTGCTATACATGTATATTCATACACAACGTACACTCCCCCAAATCTTGGAGCACAATGCACCATAGCAAGCTATTCAGCTACATGTAGGAGCCAATGTCACCAATGTACCAGATACATGGACACTAACTGTGAGACAAACAGACCTGTTGTGCAGGTACACGAACACATACACACACACACACACACACACACACACACACACACACACACACACACACACATACACACACACAAACACACACACAGCACACAATGCATACAAGGCACAAATAGTTTGAGGACCTTAGACACCACATCTAAGTGCACCTGACACAACAGTCCTTCATCCATATGAAGACTTAAAATCTTCAAATGAAGAAACCTTGTTGTTTCACTATGCATGTTGAGGCTGAAAGGATGTGAACTATCAAACGACAAAACTGCTTGAGTAGGGAACCTTTTACAGGAACTTGGCTGCAACCAGGTCAACAAAAATTCAGGACCGTTTCTAACTCCGTTGCAGTACAGGAACTATATAATACGTTTATGTAGAAAGTCAGAAAATACTATAAATTTTATTTTACTTTTGACCACTATCACCTGTGATGTGCTTACATTACAAATGAGTGTAGGAGTGAGGTGTTCACTTTACATGTAAGCTACCTTCATATGGGACAGTTTCCGCAGAAATGGCCCCACGATGTATTATAAAAATGCATCGCATTTGAATGTGTCTGTGCATGTGTGTGGGCCTATGTGTATTTTGTGCGTGTGTATTCCTTGTGTGTGTATTCCGTCTGTGTGAGTCTGTGTGTCCATGTGTGTCTTTGTATGTGTACGTGTGACCTGTCTTTAATCACAAAATGCCACCAGGAAAAAGCTTAATAAATAGCGTTGTTTCTATAGCATTCGAAAAATAGAAAGAAAAAAAAAAGTACGAAATAGTATGATTTAGCACGATTTGTAACGACTGATCCTTTACTTCTCAGTAAAAAGTCGCACTACATTACCACATCCAACTTTTAACACATTCCTTCAGTCACACACAAACGTGGTCATAAATTACGCAAAAAGAACGTATATGCATGATCTGATATTGTACATAAATTGCTACATGGGTCTGCATAGAGTGTATTGCGATTACAGCCACTGCCAACAGGAACAGCTGAGTATATAGGAGGTTAAAGAGGAGGTAGGGGCATAAATGGTAGAGAGACAGACTGATGTGTGCACCCATCTGTAGAGGTTATGAGCTTATAGATAAATAGATACCCCCGGTCGTCTAATGTACTGATAAACAAATAAAATAATTTGTTGTTTGGAAATACAGATGGCAATGGTAATTTGTGCAAGCATCGAAATAATTATCGAACAAGAATTTTGGTATAGTGTTAACCCGCAGACGCGACTGTATTTGGACCGTGCGGTCACCTACAGGGACTGTAACATAACGCGACCTAAAATATGAAATGACACGACCAAAATACGAGACGGCACGACCCAAAAACGAGTTGGCACGACCCGAAAAACGAGTTGGCACGACTTGAAAACGAAAGCTGAATTACAGTATGGCAGCGTTTCACCTCCCAAATTAACGAAATTTCGATCGCGCGCACGAAATAGCATCGAATACTATATATGTGATGAGAGAGAGCATTGCTTTCTCGGTCCGCACCCCTTGAGGGGTCTGCGAGTGAGAGCTCATTTTGACTACATGTTTAGTGTTCAATAATAACAATACAGTTACATGAATGATTTTAATAACTTGAATTATTGTTCATACAAAGGGATTACATAAACATAAAGTTAAACAATTACTCTAAACAGAATGGCCCTGGAGTTAGCTCTAATCAGGGTTAAATTCAATCTGCCATACATCTGGTTTGTAGTGATGGACTTGGGCTGCCCTCAGTCTAGTGACCAGTCTTCCAGCAAACCTAAGAGACTACGCTGAGCATTTGGTCCCCAACATCCAAAAGATTCTACCACCAGAGGGATGCATGTCCAGCCTAACTCTAGACATTTTGCATCATTACTGTGGTGCTTTCTCTTTTCTGCCTGCAATGCTGCTGGACCTGGCACGTTATTGAGCGGGGATGTAATGCAAAGAGCAACTGCTGCTGGCTTGCCCAACTCCCAGTTAGCGTTTGCCGTGCCTCATGACCCCTTGCAGAATGAAGCATTAACCAACACACACACACACACACACACACACACACACACACACACACACACACACACACACACACACACACACACACACACACACAACACACACACACACATATGCACACACACACACATTACAGATAAACTACACATAAAGTTCATCCACCTGCTGCATTAAGTGTATGAGTGAGTTAGGATGGCACAAGCACCAGCCCTAACAAGTTCTTGGACCTTGTCAGTATTCTCACAGATGGCTAGGCGGGAGGCTACTTGTGAAAAAGCCCTCAGAGCCCATGCCCCATAACTCGCACACGCCGGTGGAATACATTTTCAACCCAAGTCTGGTCATTTTCAGAGTGCTTCCTGAGCTCAGCTGCTCTTGCTGCAACGCCTGAGTACATGCCCGCTTCCAATATGTTAAGGGAATTAAGCAGGAATACCACAATGAAATCAAAAGCAGCTGGGGTGCCACAATCCTAATTGGTAACCAGGATGTCTGCTGGTTGGGTTCTGGAATTATCCTGTCCCCATCCACAGCCGACTTCTAGGTGCACAGACAAACCAGCAAGCTGAAAGGTGTTGCACAGCACATTGCAAAATGTATTGTGCCTGGTTGTCTCTTTTGCAGGTGACACAGTGCACTGCAAGCTAGGGCATAGTGGACACATCTATACTGACTGAAGGATTGACACCCAACCAACATGTAATCACTGTCTGAAACTCGTTGGGGTCAAGTTGAACCCTAAGCTGGGAGAAGGGACGACTGAAATCTATGCTGAAGCATGAGTGATGAAACACACAACTGTCAGCTAAAGAACAACAGAGTTGTATTTGCTTCTTTGTGAGGGAGAATACATCTGCAAGGCGTTAATTGATAAGAAATCAGGAGGGGAACACAGCTGTTGTAGTGTGTGATGGCATTTTTCCAAATGGGGTGTGGAAATCAGTCACACTATCAGATCTACACAAAGAGGCTGCTGATGAATGATGAGACAACGGCCAATCCCTTATTCCTCAAACTCAACTGGGCCTGCCTCCAAGCTGAGTCAGGGACATCAACACCAGTGCACTCAGCAAAGGAACGGTGAACATCTGTGTCAAACTCCTCCATAGATCCCAGAATGAGGTGTGGAGGGGTTGCCCTGGCAATGTGGGCAAGTTTGCAGAAACCGGAACAGAGACGCAACAAGACAAGTACAACTTGGGGATCTGAACTGCCCAAGATCATTCAAGGCTGCCAATAGAACTAAGGCAGCCTAGCGTTTACTGGAGAAGAATTTTTTTGCAAAACTCGAAATCACGGCTCACAGAATTTCTATGTTAGGTTGATTTGATGTCTATATAGATTTGGAATAACGAGAGTTCACCAACACTAAATAATTTGCATTACTTGAAATAGACGTAGAACCCTAATGAGAACCTTGAGCCTGAATTATGGTTTTAAGGCTCTCAACACTGAAAAAGAATCACTGATCCATCAGCTAAACCAAATATCTTAATTCATTTAACAGTTATTGCAGAAACACAAACTAAACCCCTATGACTACATTAACCTAGAGCTACCGGCCCTTGCATTTGATATGACCTGTATCAAGTTTGTCTAGTGTAAATGCTGGGCAGTGCTTGTAACATGGACACTAACCCTCACCCTCACCTCACCCTACCCCTCACCCTCACCTCACCCTCACCTCACCCTAACCCTCACCCTAACCTCACCCTAACCCTCACCCTCACCTCACCCTCACCCTAACTCTCACCCTCACCTCACCCTAACCCTCGCCCTCACCTCACCCTAACCCTCACCCTCACCTCACCCTAACCCTCACCCTCACCTCACCCTAACCCTCACCCTCACCTCACCCTAACCCTCACCCTCACCTCACCCTAACCCTTACTCTCACCTCACCCTAACCCTAACCCTAACCTAAGCCTGATGGCCAAACGTGAAAAGGAATAATTAACCTCCTTGCATACTTCAAAAGCCATTGGGAAACATACCCAGCTAAGCTCACCAAATATGATGATGATGGTGATGATGATGATGATTATTATTAATAAAATAATAACATTACAGGGAATACACAAAACAAAGATGTATTTTATTATTTATTATTGTTTATCGCATAATGTATAAACATATACAGCACTTATAAGATAAATGAATGCACCCTACTATTGCTAATAGTCAGGGAAAAAACATCTGGAGAGGATGGCTGTGGCGTTGGCTCTAACTAAGTTGAGGTTCAGCCTGCCATATAAGGCAGCTAGGACCTCAGCCTTAGCCCTGTTGGAGCTAGTTGCAAGGTGAGAGGCCAGAAGTGAAAATGACTCGATTGCTTCTGTCCCCCAAGCACCATATGCCTCAACCACCATATGCCTCAACCACCATGCGGATGCAAATCCACCCTAGCTCCTTGCATTTGGCATCATTTTCATCGTGTTTTCTCTGCTCGGTAGCTCTGGTAAGGCTGCCAGAGCTACCGAGCAGAGAAAACACGATGAAAATGATGCCAAATGCAAGGAGCTAGGGTGGATTTGCGTCCGCATGGTGGTTGAGGCATATGGTGGTTGAGGCATATGGTGCTTGGTGTATGTTATGTCCCGCTTCGAGTAAAACATTGGAGTTAAGCGGTGACGTCACAGACAAGTCGAAGGCTGCTAGCTTACCCCAAGACCAGTTGGGTACTAGGATGTCTGCAGGGCGAGTGTGGCTGTGGTCTTTGGTGAGGTTACTTCCTGCCTCCAACTTAACACTCAGGTGGGCCCTGCGACAGGTCTCAGCAAGGGTGTCACGTAGTTTATTGTGGCGGGTTACTACATCTCCACCACGCTTGCAGGTGAGTGCATGATGGCCAAGGAGATCAAGTACTCTCCCAGGACACAGAGGACAACATGAGGTGTCTAGGCCCAGCCACCACGTGATGGCCACCTGGAACTCTGAAGGCTTGAGATGAAGGCCTAGCCCCTCCAAGGGAATGACTGACACCCAAGCTGCAGCATGAGGGGAGGAGACAGAGAGAAGGCGTGCTCTATCTGTGGTAGAAGATTGCCCATAGAGTATATTGAACAGATGGTTATCAATCTTATTGGACAGCACCTTTTGATGGATACGGGATGTCAACACCTCCTCCATGCTGACCGCATCGGATGATGGTACAAGTGAGTTAAACAACTCTACTGCATGGATCAGGTGTTCCTGGGACAATGGAACAGCACCAGAGGAGCTCAGAGAGGCGATGTATGCTGCTGAGGAATGCCGACTCAGGGAGCATATGCCCAGGCCACCCCTGCTTAAGCTGAGCTCTGCCTGTTGCCAGGCCTGATTGGAGGTGTCGACTACTGTGCACTTGGAGAAGGTTGCTCGGATGTTGTGATCAAAGGCCTCAAGGGCTGATATGGCTTGGGAGGGTGGTGTGCCACGAGCAAGGTGGGCCAGCTTACAGAATCCCGCACATTGACGTAGAAGGGAAAAGGCCACATGCGGGTCGACTGCACTTACTTCCTCTAGTTTGAGCAGGAGAGCTTTGGCCTCTTCATGTTTCTCCGAAATGAAGGTGGAGCAAAAAGCCCTGTCACCAATGGGGATGCCCAAGATGACACAATTAGGGTGTGTTGATCTTTTCATTTCTGGAGGAAATGGGCTGACATCATGCTTACTAAATATCTCACATTTATGAAAGTTTACGATGAGACCATTAGGAGGACCAATCTCTTGTATACTGGAGAGAGCTTGAAGAACAGCAGGCCTGGGACCGGCCAGCACACCATCATCCAGGTACCAGGCATGGTAGGACAAATCTGCACACACAGAATTAGCGGTGATTTCTGACACTACCTTGTTTAAAACCAGGGAGAAGAGCAGAGGACCAAGGGAATCACACTGCTGAACCCCTTGTTCTGAATGTAAGCTGCCCAAAGGGTGCCACAGAATGAGGTGCTGACTGTAACACCAGGTGGCCCAAGGAAGCAGCTCAGGGAAGTGTTTGCTACACTCTGAGAGGATAGCCTCCTGTGAGACCATATTGAAGTTGTTCTTCATGTCCACCTTTAGGACAACAAAGTCATCATCCAGCCACTACACGCTCTCAAGCCATGGGCAATCTTCTCGGCACCATTGCTGCAAGCAACACCAAACTGATGTGGTTCGAAAAATTCTGCTGCCTTCCCTTTCACTACTGCACAAAGGCATTTGCTGGTCAGGCGACGTAGGCTTTCACCTACAGCAATAGGTCTTATATCAAGGAGACTACCAGGTTTAGACTTGTTAAGGGCAGTTAAACTGCCACCGGCAAGAAAAGTGGAAACCTCAGATGGAGCGCTGCCAGCTGCGAGGAGGTTGATGATAGCTCTCAGAGATTGGAAGATGGGTGTCTGGAGGGGCACCTCTGATGCATCAATGATGTGTTGAATGCGAAGCCCTGACGGTCCCACTGATGTTAGCTTTGGAAATGACCTAAGGACAGCCTTGAGATTAAGATCGTGAGGGATCACAGTGTCCATAGATGGTAAGGTGGGAACAGAAGGACAAGGACACTCAGGATGTTTAGCCACTAAAAGTTTCCATGTTTTATCATTATTAGGTGCTAACCCAGGTGATACCAGTACTTGGCATGCCTTACCAAAGAGACCGTCCTGTGCTAAGGATATTGCTGAGTTAACCTTCTTCTTCACTGTATCATCTAAGGGTACTCACTGCTTTTTGGAGCAAGGAGCACAGGCTTTTGCCAAATGCCATAGATCCCTGAATTGACCCTCTACAGAGACTCTCAAGAGGCTTGTTGTGACGCCCACCACGTTTAGCAGTGGGGAGAACACACTTGGGAAGCATGAAAAGCTTCAACCAAGCTGTCACTGTGTTTTCAGAGATGACAGCCATGAGAGCAGCTGAGAAGGCTCGTGCAAAAGCCTGCCTTGCTTTGTTGGGCACAAAGCGTATTGTTGGGCACTTGAGGCTGCATACCGCATCTAAGGAGGGTAAATCAGAAGAGCACTGGCTGGATGAAACATCTAACACCGGTGCCAGTGTGGAGGAACATTGTGCAGAACACTTTCGCCAATGCGAAACAAGGTGGGAGGTTGAAACTAGTTTAACACAAGAGTGGCATACAGACAAACCCTGTTCCATGAGCCATGAATCAGGGATTGCACTCGGAAGAACCCCTCTCAAGTGCAGGCTATCCATATGTAGGCGCCACATAGTAGGTGCAACTAATTCTGGACACCCGAGAACGCAGCATTGCCTCCTTCCGTCTGCAGTGTTCTGTGCAACAGGACCTCTCACAGGACATCGAAAGTCCATAGACAATGGGGATTCACCAGTGGGATATGGAGACTCAGGTGCTGAAGATGGAAGCATGGATAATGAAGGCTGCACTACAGCTGGTGCCAAAGATAGATTTGAAAAGGATGATTGTGATGGTGGTGCAGACAGCTGCAAAGTTGGAATGGGCAGCTGCTGCGGATGACAAATTAGCTGCTGCAGGGAGACTTGTGAGCCTAACTGCGAAAGTGGCTGGGAAACAGTTAACAAGTGTGGGTTGTGACAGCTATCGTGATTGATTGGGTAGCAATTCGTGCAAGAACTTGAATTATTATACATACAAAGGGATTACATAAACATCAACCGCAAACTTAAACAACTACTCTAAACAGAATGGCCCTGGAGTTGGCTCTAATCAGGGTTAAATTCAATCTGCCTTACATCTGGTTTGTAGTGATGGACTTGGGCTGCCTCAGTCTAGTGGCCAGTCTTCCAGCAAACCTAAGAGACTACGCTGAGCATTTGGTTCCCAACATCCAAAAGATTCTAACACCAGAGGGATGCATGTCCAGCCTAACTCTAGACATTTTGCATCATTACTGTGGTGCTTTCTCTTTTCTGCCTGCATTGCTGCTGGACCTGGCACGTTATTGAGCGGGGATGTGATGCAAAGAGCAACTGCTGCTGGCTTGCCCAACTCCCAGTTAGGGATGAGGATATCACCAGGACGCGTTTGCCGTGCCTCATGACCCAAGAATATTGCAGAATGAAGCATTAACCAACACACACACACACACACACACACACACACACACACACACACACACACACACACACACACATGCACACACACACAACACATAAAGTTCATCCACCTGCTGCATTAAGTGTATGAGTGAGTTAGAATGGCACGAGCACCAACCCTAACAAGTATGAGGCTGAGGTGACCATCGAGGTCTGCCGCCATCTTGGACTTTGTCAGTATTGTCACAGATGGCTAGGCGGGAGGCTACTTGTGAAAAAGCCCTCCACAGCCCACGCCCCATAACTCGCACACGCCGGTGGAACACATTTCCGACCCAATTCTGGTTATTTTCAGAGTGCTTCCTGAGCTCAGCTGCTCTTGCTGCACGCCTGAGTACATGCCCACTTCCAAATTAAGCGGGGATACCACAATGAAATCAAAAGCAGCTGGGGTGCCACAATCCTAATTGGTAACCAGGATGTCTGCTGGTTGGGTTCTGGAATTATCCTGTCCCCATCCACAGCCGACTTCTAGGTGCACAGACAAACCAGCAAGCTGAAAGGTGTTGCACAGCACATTGCAAAATGTATTGTGTCTGGTTGTCCTCTTTTGCAGGTGACACAATGGTAACCCAGGGGGTGGAGTGCACTGCAAGCTAGGGCATAGTGGACACATCTATACTGACTGAAGGATTGACACCCAACCAACATTTAATCACTGTCTGAAACTCGTTGGGGCCAAGGTGCAACCCTAAGCTGGGAGAAGGGACAACTGAAATCTATGCACCCTCACCTCACCCTAACCCTCACCCTCACCTCACCTCACCTAACCATTACCCTCACCTCACCTAACCATCACCTCACCCTAACCCTCACTCTCACCTCACCTAACCATCACCTCACCCTAACCCTCACCCTCACCCTCACCTCACCCTAATCCTAACCCTAAGCCCAATGGCCAAACATGAAAAGGAATAATTAACCTCCTTGTATTGGTGGTCAGGTTGAAGCAGACTGTGGTTTTGTGACAGATGGGACTCACACCTGCCCTGCAGATATCCTGGAGCAGAATTGGAGTTTAGGCAAACCAACTACAATTGACCTTATAGTGCTTAAATCCCACAACTATCATTGAAGCGGGTCTGCAGCCTTGGCAGCCGAAGCAAGGAAGCGTAAAGCCAATGATTCCAAGTGTTCTAACCATGGCTAGGTCTGTATTTCCCTTGCAATGGAGACCTATGGCTGTTGGGGTGCAGAAGCCCATAGGAGGTCTTTCTTTCCTGTCTTGCTTCTTGTCTTGCCATCCACTTTAGGGTGCTCACCACTACCACTATCTACCAAAGCCTGAGGCTAACCTTGGTAACAGCTAATGCTAGAGGATTGCTTTCTTGGTCCACACCCTTGGGGGTCTGCGAGTGAGAGCTAACTTTAGATTGTATGACTCTTTGCCCAGCAGATAAGGTGTGACTTCTTTCCATGTCAGCTTTCTATTGTTCCTTCCATTGGCTTGGGTTTCCACTTGGACCCTAATGAATTTCAGACTGGGGTGGCTTGGTGTAGACACCTATTGTGGTTCCACATGTGCTCTTAGTCCATAAAGCATCCTTGACACCTCAGCCATCATGCTGCAACATGCAAATGTGGAGGTGATATTGTTGTGAGGCATAATAGACTGAAGGATAACTAGTTGAGTCCTTCCATCAGGCACACCTTCACATTCAAGTTGAGGCGGGGTTCTGGACTCAGGCATACCGATCCCTGTTCTCGGCCAGCCGACATTCCAGTTTCGACTGGGCGGAGCGTGGAAAGCCTGCTGCTCTGGACCTGTCTGTCACTTCACTGCTTAGTGCCACCATTTGCAGGAGCCTCAGCCACTGCACCAGCTGTCACACCCACTTCCAGTAGGCACAAAAGCATGCAGTGTTCTGAATTGGGGATGGTCGCACATACCACTTGTTGTCGAATTGTACAGTGCTTGGGACAAAGAAGCCCAGCAGTGTTTCTCACGTCTTGCCTCACGTCTTGCTGTCTACACATCAATTATGCTGCAAGCCCAAAGCCACATTCGATTTTTAAAGTTGAGTGAACCTTGCTCTGGAGCAATACTCTGCCCCACCACGTGTAAATCTCTCCTTACGAAAAGACTGGAACAAAGAAGAGCTGATAGAACTAAACTGTAGGATATCTACCTGATTGTGTACTATTTTTTTAATACCCTGAATGGAATAATGTAATTATGAATAATAACATGAGCCTATAATATAATTATGTATCTCTGTGTTTCAATAATTAAACATAAAGAGGTATATGTGGACGATCTAAGTAGAGTGGCTCTGGCATTCTGATACTAGTGAGAATGCTGTCATACATGTAGTACAATTTGAACACATGCAGCCCTTTGAAACATGATGTGTCCGTGTTATCCTCGTGGTGGAGAGAGGATCTGCTTTCTCCATGCTACAGATGGTTTTCATCTTAACCAGTTATACGTTTTCTGTTGTAGTACAATGTTTTGACCTAATTAAACCAATTCAAAATATCAAGTGAGCTTTGAACCAAACAATTGATTTAACATTTTGCTTAAACCATCCTTCAGCCTTGCAGCGCGCACCACCCTGCTGTTTGTGAAAAGCAAAGAATCGCCACATCGTATCTTCCCCTATATATGTGTACTTGGCGTGGTCTATATATAATGGTCTCTTGGTTTGGGTTAAAGGCCGGCTTGGCTTCCTGTGCAGCTACCAGCCATTGGTGCATCAGTAAATAATGAATACCGTATATTATATATATACATGTATTTTGCGGCCTAACAATACACAGCGCAGCAAACCTTTCTGGCAGCAACACTGCACAGATGATGCTCCGCAAGACCGCCTTCGTTGTAATAGTGTTGGCGTACAGTTTATCGAGCTCATCGCTAGCGTCAGCCGAGCTGGAGGGATGCAACACATCTTTCACGGACGATCAGGTGGCGACATTGATCGCCAAAAACTACGTGGGAGCGGGACAAAGCTCCTTGGTGCCTACCATTACGCTCCAGCCGTCACCAAATGGGTTCACTTTTCGGGTCGTTTGCTCTTCGTTATCCGGCAAGCGCAACCAGTATCGCTTCGTCTCCATAGTGGCGTATTACACAACAAGCGATGGTGCCGTGAGTCCTCCTGGGGTCCCCATATACGGCCAGTTCGAGTTCGAGTGCGTCAGCTCGGCGTGGAGTGCTACGTCGTCGCTCTTGGACAACCCCTCGAAAGATAGAACAACGCTTTCAGCGGGTTCCCCCGCAATCACCGCCAATATCACAACTAACTGTGCTTACTGTCTGAAGAAGAGTGTTAGCTCGACCGAACGCGTGAGCGACGACACCAATCACTGCAGCGGTTAGTGTACCATAACAAGGTAGTACGTGAGCGATGGGAATACTGTCCTTCTCTTTCAGCTTGTACTGGATGCTCTCAACCGCTGTGCTATACGCCGGATACAGCTATCCCGAATTCCGGCACCATCCGCCAAACATGTTGCAATTTCTACTTATCCGATGGCACCTGTACCACTGCATGTCCCCCATCCTATTTTCCAGATGATACCAGGACCTGCAGTAAGCCCGGGCAGCACGCGGGAGCGCGTTCCTAGTACGCATGTGCATGTGCATGGTCAAGCACATGCGTGTATGCAAAGTTTTATACCCGCATGTATAGTACCGCGCGCTCTCTCCGCTTGCAGTCCCGTGTTTTGTGAACTGCCAAAACGGTGGCGTACCAACAAGCGATGTCTGCGGGTGCGACTGCAGTGCGAGTGTGGTGTTTGGAGGGACAAACTGCTCAGGTAACTTGATTATGGCCTTTGACTGGCGTGCACGTGAATCTCGACACACGCAGTATGCCAGTGTCAAAATGGCGGCGTCTGCAGTGGATCGACATGCTCCTGTCCACCTGGGTACACGGGAACACGGTGTGAGACTCCTTGTCCCACCAGCTGTCAAACTGGTTATTTCGTTAATAACTGCAACTGCGGTAAGTACCACAAGTAACTATATGAAGTACTTGCATATGTATGCAACAAGGTAGTAGTCAGTCGTATCCTTTGCATGCATCTGCTGTGCTATAGCTTGCAATGGGGCTGCAGGTTAATTAGTCTCCATTTCGATTGCTAGACGGTACGTACTCGTGTACACATTCTCCATCGGATGCCCACCTTTGCCACACCTATGTTTTAGTTCATAAGAGTGTCTACTGCGTGCGGTATGCTGAATACGTTCTCCTTGGCTATAAATAAGATTGTCACTTTAGCGTGGTCGAAACAAAACAGGCTTGATTGCTTAAAATGCAAATAACTTTTAAGTTACATCATGATTCAGAATAAACATAGACAGGAAACCTTGCGCACTGATGCCGTCCGCGGTATCGTGGCCTAACCGCACGATGCGTCTGCAATTGGTGAACATTGTAAACGCCTTGCGACTTCAAAGGCGCTACTATAATTATATAAAAATATATCGCATATCAAAGGCATTCGCGCTGTTATAGCAAGCCTGTATCCTTTTCTGTCAGCATTCAACATTCATGCACATCCATAGAATGTACAAGTTGCGTCGGGAGTACAGCATGGATTATAGCGCGCAGTTAAAGATCGGGCCACGCCCAACTCTGCTGTACTCATATAATCTATGATGAGAGTAACCTATACGCTTTTCATCCCGCTTCGCCTTCGCACATCCAGTCCTCTGCAACCTCACCTGCCAGAATGGCGGCACGATGAGGAGTGATGCGTGCGGCTGTGACTGCAGTGCGAGTCTGGTGTACGAGGGAACGAGCTGCACACGTGAGCATGCGTGCAGACGTTTTCCCACACTCATCTCTTTTTTTTTTTTTTTTTTTTTTTGTGTGTATATAACAGTGTGCAAATGTCAAAATGGCGGCATCTGCAGTGGATCGACGTGCTCCTGTCCACCTGGATACACGGGAACACGGTGTGAGACTCCTTGCCCCACCAGCTGTCAAACTGGTTATTACATTAATAACTGCAACTGTGGTAAGTTGAACCATGCAGATATAGGAATTACGGCTTACTCAGTAGAAAGGGTGCATGTTATCGGGAGAAGGGCTTCATGAAGGAAATTACTTCTAGATCGAGGGGGATGGGGAAGGGGGGGGGGGAATTTACTTATGAGAAAAGTTGGTGACAGAGAAGTTGCTGCATGCACACACATAACAACTGTCAAGTTAAGCTGTCAGATTGGTGGTCAAGGTAATTGTAAAGATACATACGAAAGGTACAACTTGTACATGTATGTATGTGCTTTCTTCTGCTGCATTGCAATTTCCAAGGGAAGAGGTGTGGCCAATTGAGGTCTGGAGGGGGGGGGGGGTGGTATGTAGCCCAATTGAGGTCTGGGGGGGGGGGGGGGGTGGTATGTAGCCCAATTGAGGTCTGGGGGGGGGGGGGGGGGGGGGGGGGGGGAGGATATGTGGTCCAATTGGGACAGAGGGTATGTGTACTCAATCCCTTGTTGTAATGGATCTGTTGCTGTTTTGGTTCCACTTCACCTCCATTACTGCACAACTGTATCAGTGTCAGACACATGCAATACATCTACAAATCATCTTATTGTAATCTCCTACTTCAGTCCAGTGTCTTCAGAGCTGTCAGAATGGAGGTGTACTAAGAAACGACACTTGTACTTGTGACTGCACCCCAAGCATAGTTTATGGAGGAACCAGTTGTACAGGTAAAGACATTGAACCAATGGACGCTCTAACAGACCTCTCTACACATCTTTTAATGCATCCAGTATGCCAGTGTCAAAATGGCGGCATCTGCAGTGGATCAACATGTTCCTGTCCACCTGGGTACACGGGAACACGGTGTGAGACTCCTTGTCCCACCAGCTGTCCAGCTGGTTATTACATTAATAACTGCAACTGTGGTAAGTTCTACGGTTATGCATATAGCTAGGGTGTTGAACGTGCATAAAGAATTTCGAAAAGATTGAAAGTCTGGTGTGAACGTTTCACTTCCTTCTAATTGATATGCATTAAAATTACAAGGGAGGGAGGGAGGGATGGAGGGAGAAATAAAATGCAAAAACATGTTGTCCTGCCCAACATTAGATACATTCAATGCATCTATTTCATTACAAACGCTTTGCTACCTTCTAGCTGATATACATATGCATTAAAATAGTGGGGAGGGAGAGTGGGAAGGAGGAAGGGAGGGAGGGCGGAAGGAAGGAAGGGAGGGAGGAAGGAAGGAAGGGAGGGAGGAAGAGAGGGAGGGAGGGAGGAAGGGAGGGAGGGAGAAGGACAGCAATAACATGCAAGAACATATACATTTCATTCTCCTGCACCATTTGTTCAAAGTTAGACACTATCTTATTGAAATATCCTACTCCAGTCCAGTGTCTTCAGAGCTGTCAGAATGGAGGTGTACTAAGAAGCGACACTTGTACTTGTGACTGCACTCCAAGCATAGTTTATGGAGGAACCAGTTGTACAGGTAAAGACATTGAACCAATGGACGCTCTAACAGACCTCTCTACACATCTTTTAATGCATCCAGTATGCCAGTGTCAAAATGGCGGCATCTGCAGTGGATCAACATGTTCCTGTCCACCTGGGTACACAGGAACACGGTGTGAGACTCCTTGTCCCACCAGCTGTCCAGCAGGTTATTACATTAATAACTGCAACTGTGGGTAAGTTCTACGGTTATGCATATAGCTAGGGTGTTAATGAAAAAAAGCAAATGACTACGACAAAATTAGCAGCGTGCATAAAGAATTTCGAAAAGGTTGAAAATCTGGTGTGAACATTTCACTTCCTTCTAACTGATATGCATTAACATTACAAGGGAAGAAGG
Source organism: Ephydatia muelleri (assembly GCA_013339895.1). NCBI lineage: Eukaryota > Metazoa > Porifera > Demospongiae > Spongillida > Spongillidae > Ephydatia > Ephydatia muelleri. The sequence continues at coordinate 12,094,545 of JABACO010000005.1, forward strand.
AAGGAAGGAGGGAGGGAGGGAGGGAGGGAGGGAGGGAGGGAGGGAGGGAGGGAGGGAGGGAGGGAGGGAGGGAAGGAGGAGGGAGGGTGGGAGGGAGCAATAAAATGCAAAAACATGTTGTCCTGCCCAACATTAGATACATTCAATGCATCTATTTCATTACAAACGTTTTGCTTCCTTTGAGCTGATATACATATGCATTAAAGGGTTAGAAGATAGTGGGAAGGAGGGAGAGGGAGGGAGGGAAGGAAGGAAGGAGGGTAATAAAATTTAAGAACATAAACATTTCATTCTCCTGCACCATTTGTTCAAAGTTAGACACTATCTTATGTAATCTCCCACTCCAGCCCAGTGTCTTCAGAGCTGTCAGAATGGAGGTGTACTAAGAAATGACACTTGTACTTGTGACTGCACTCCAAGCATAGTTTATGGAGGAACCAGTTGTACAGGTAAAGACATTGAACCAATGGATGCTCTAACAGACCTCTCTACACATCTTTTAATGCATCCAGTATGCCAGTGTCAAAATGGCGGTGTCTGCAGTGGATCAACATGTTCCTGTCCACCTGGGTACACAGGAACACGGTGTGAGACTCCTTGTCCCACCAGCTGTCCAGCTGGTTATTACATTAATAACTGCAACTGTGGTAAGTTCTACGGTTATGCATATAGCTAGGGTGTTAATGGAAAAAAGCAACTGTAGAAAGACTACGACAAAACTAGCAGCATGCATAAAGAATTTCGAAAAGGTTGAAAGTCTGGTGCGAACGTTTCACTTCCTTCTAATGATATGCATTAAAATTACAAGGGAGGGAGGGAGGGTAAGAGAGAGGGAAGGATGGAGGAGAAATAAAATGCAAAACATGTTGTCCTGCCCAACATTAGATGCATTCACTGCATCTATTTCATTACAAACGCTTTGCTACCTTCTAGCTGATATACATATGCATTAAAAGTAGACGATAGTGGGGAGGGAGAGTGGGAAGGAGGGAGGGAGGGAGGAAGGAAGGGAGGGAGGAAGGAAGGGAGGGAGGGAAGGAAGGGAGGGAGGAAGGAAGGGAGGGAGGAAGGAAGGGAGGAAGGAAGGAAGGGAGGGAGGAAGGAAGGAAGGGAGGGAGGAAGAGAGGGAGGGAGGGAGGAAGAGAGGGAAGGAAGGAAGGAAGGACAGCAATAACATGCAAGAACATATACATTTCATTCTCCTGCACCATTTTTTCAAATCTTATTGAAATATCCTACTCCAGTCCAGTGTCTTCAGAGCTGTCAGAATGGAGGTGTACTAAGAAACGACACTTGTACTTGTGACTGCACTCCAAGCATAGTTTATGGAGGAACCAGTTGTACAGGTAAAGACATTGAACCAATGGATGCTCTAACACACCTCTCTACACATCTTTTAATGCATCCAGTATGCCAGTGTCAAAATGGCGGCATCTGCAGTGGATCGACGTGCTCCTGTCCACCTGGGTACACGGGAACACGGTGTGAGACTCCTTGTCCCACCAGCTGTCCAGCTGGTTATTACATTAATAACTGCAACTGTGGTAAGTTCTACGGTTATGCATATAGCTAGGGTGTTAATGGAAAAAAGCAAATGTAGAAAGACTACGACAAAATTAGCAGCATGCATAAAGAATTTCAAAAAGGTAGAAAGTCTGGTGACTTCCTTCTAACTGATATGCATTAAAATTACAAGGGAGGGAGGGAGCAATAAAATGCAAAAACATGTTGTCCTGCCCAACATTAGATACATTCAATGCATCTATTTCATTACAAACGCTGATATACATATGCATTAAAAGTAGAAGATAGTTGGAAGGAGGGAGAGGGAGGGAGAGAGGGAGGAAGGGAGGGGGAGGAAGGAAGGAAAGAAGGAAGGAAGAGAGCAATAACATGCAAGAACATAAACATTTCATTCTCCTGCACCATTTGTTCAAAGTTAGACACTATCTTATTGTAATCTCCCATTCCAGTCCAGTGTCGTCAGAGCTGTCAGAACGGAGGTGTACTAAGAAGCGACACTTGTACTTGTGACTGCACTCCAAGCATAGTTTATGGAGGAACCAGTTGTACAGGTAAAGACATTGAACCAATGGACGCTCTAACAGACCTCTCTACACATCTTTAATGCATCCAGTATGCCAGTGTCAAAATGGCGGCATCTGCAGTGGATCAACATGTTCCTGTCCACCTGGGTACACAGGAACACGGTGTGAGACTCCTTGTCCCACCAGCTGTCCAGCTGGTTATTACATTAATAACTGCAACTGTGGTAAGTTATACGGTTATGCATACAGCTTGGTTTTTTCATGGAGGAAAGTCTTCGATAAAGACGTGCATGGGAGGGGTTTATTCAAGAGAGGATTCAGGACTGTCCACTCACTCAAAATTAAGGTATGTAGATGTGGCACCCAGTTGTTGGTTTTGTGTGGCTGGTGGATCTATCTACTTCAATATCCGTCTGTGCATATTCTTACTGATCGGGCTGTGTCCCTTCAACCAATCCAGTCAGATGGGCAAGCAACAAAAGAACGCGGGGAGCGGCTGCATCGCGGAGGAGCTAGCGCGAGAGCGATGCGAGAGCAGATCCTCGCTATATCGCAGATCTCTAGCTCTATCGAGACTCTTCTCTCTCTATATCTCTCTCTCTCTATCTTCTTGCGCTCTCGCTCATCTCTCTCTCTCTCTCTATCTCTCTCCTATCTCTCTCTTTCTCTCTCTATCTATCTCTCGTTTCAGTGGATGCTCAGCTTCGATCCCAACTGTATTCCGTGGCTCAACTGCGCCGTCACGTTGCACCGTGTGTGCAGCTGCGGTACATGCCTTTGATTGTGGCAGCTGTGGTATGTTGCACTCTTGGTACAGGGCCTCTCGCACACGAATTATATTTCATGCCAACCTCTTGCGGGTGCAGTCTTGGAAGTCAGATTAACAAATAGATGAGAGCAATTAGGATACAGTCCTGTTAGACATTTGGTCTATGTGCCAAAATTAGAGCTGAAATTAGAGCGCGAGTGCAATGTGGCAGTGATACTGTGAGGGATAAAACTGCATGCTCAATGTCCCTCCTACAAGTAAATGTCATCAACTATACTGGAAGCTAAAGTTAAAAACAAAATATTAATAAATAAAAAAGGTGTGGTGAGCTATTCATGTTGATAAGAAAACTCTAAAAAGGCTCCAGTCATAAACCACATCTATTTAGTCTTGTGTGACAAACTGGCAATTGTTACACACGATGGCATAGCAATGACATGTGGACACACAAACCACGCAGAATCACACGGATGTAAGCATGAGCCACAGACTTGTCCGTATGCCCGAACACACACATGTGTACTGCTGTTGTGGGATCCAATGCAATAAATGTACACAATCAGTCTAAACATCCTGCAAACATAGCCAAAGCTTCAATTACCACCTTAGGGGAATGGAAAAACATCACAGTGGGATGGAAGGGAGTGATTGTAAACAAAACTATTTGCACTATTCCAGTGGTTTGAAGTTCAGAAACTATTGCTGCTCTTCGTGTATCCCTGCATGTTGACTGGGGCCTAAAATGTCTGCCGATTTGTTATATCTTCATGAATATGTGGGAAGCATAATGACCAATGTCTGTCTGAACACCTTCAAGTATGGGCACTCCCCCTGGGCTGTGATCTCTAGAGGAAGGGGGGTTTCCCACCCATGCATTCAAAATTATGATGTAATACTAATGACGTTCGTAGTCAACAAGATTTTGGGGTGCGGCTTTGTTTGTGTTCTTATAGCAGGACACCCCAGCAGATACATACACAGCCGTTGTTGTACATTCCTCGTGCATTGGGAGGTTTCATTTTACAGTGCCCCCCTCCCACACCCATCATTTCATGCTGCATAGCTAACTTCTCTTCTCTGCAACTCCATTGCATGCACACCCCACACGCACAGAGATCATGAATGAAGTCGACGATACAGTGGTTGCCGATCCCTTGATCAGCGTCCGCCTTGCCCTGCCGTCAGAACTTTCCACAGCCTCGCTCTGCTACGAGTTCCACGGCCTTGCGGACAAGTACTTCAACCTCCTTTCCAACAACTGCACCTCGATTAACGCCCACTACGCCGCCGCTCCCGCCCACCCGACCGTCAACATCGTCGACGAGATTGCCATCCGGACGGCCGACCTCGCAGACCACTGCGTCGACATCAGCGTCAACCTCGGGTGCGCCGTCTCTGTGAACGGTGTCCGCGCGGAACCAAACCAGGTGTATTCGATGAGCGGTGTGAAGGTGACCCAGTACGGCGGTGCCGAGGTGCAAGTGTCCGTACCCGGCTGCAGAGGCGGGCAGAGTCTGGGCGTGCAGGTTTACTGCCAGAGCGGAACCCTGTTCGACGTTCAAGACGGCGGGCGATTCACCACCCGCACGATGAAGGTTGTGGTGAGACACAGCCTTTCTGTCGCAGGCGGAGGCGGCTCGCATGGACTTTTGGGTATGAATGCACGCGTAGCGAGCTAATACACGCCGTTAAGTCCCCAGACCTCACTAACATGCACATGTCTTATGTAATGTGGGTCTGGGTACGAGACTAGGGATGACGTATGCACCGCTTATAACGCAACATTTACCCTCTTTTTGAACCAATCTGTGCAGCTCGTTCAGTTCATATAATATAACAGGTCTACACACTGTACATATGGGATCGTTCCTGCTAAAAGGGACCTATAGCGCGTACATATCTAGTACGCGCAGGAGAAATGTAACGCTTGCATGGCTAATAAAAATTCAGCGCTTTACAACTTCATGACAGATACTCCGATTCTCAGTGCGTAAGAAGCAATGTGTAGAGGACATTTCAGACTTCTAGAATATAAAAAATAATAATTGAGATATTGAAAAAACATGTGTTAGGTCCCGTTGGTCCCTTTTCGCAGAAACGATCCCAAATATTGGTATTTAAAGTTTAAAACGTGGGGCTTGATTTCATTTACTTGTTGCTTACATCTGTACATGCAGGAAGTAACTGGTAAATAGATTTGCTTTTGCATTGCATATATTAAGTAAGAACGCACTCTGCCATTTTTTAAGAACAGTGATGAAAGTATTTTCAAAGTAGTTATTCAGAAGCAAAAGATACATACATATGTTTGAACAGATCACTGTGAAACCTACTAATTACAAGCATGGAGCTGGGCTCCATGCTTGTCAGTCTGAAATGTTACCTCCATATTCAATGATCTTTGCCCCTGTGTATAATGGTTGACATAGTTGATTGCAGGAGTTAGGGTGTGTAACCGGTTATCAGGTTATTCGGGTTAGGTTATCAGGTTATTTGGGTTAGGTTATCAGGTTATTGGGGTTAGGTTATCAAGTTATTTGGGTTAGGTTATCAGGTTATTCGGGTTATTCAGATATTCACAAAAACTTATCCATTCGAATAGCAACTTAGTATAACTCTGAGAAATCGATTATTATATATTTGGAATAACCTGTTTGTGTTTCTCTATTTGGAGGTGCTGATGTATTTGTCCTCAGCATTCATAATTTGCCCATTATTCAATTTTTATTTTTTATTTTGCGATACCTGGATACAATTTTGTAATTGTATTGTCTGTTTCATAATTAGAGTAATAATTTTAAACAGATAGTGACATCACTATTTATGTTACTATATATACATATGTGCGGATGAGCAACCTGGTGGCTACCCCACTATAGCTTGAGGCCAGGCTATCACAGTAGTACATGCTGGACACATGCATGCTATTGATACTGGTATGTGATGATGGCATGAACGCATGTAACTGATATAATAATGTTTGGCTCTAAGTACAATATATCCTAACTCCATGATCAAAAAATGTATTGTAAAGAAACCTGAATAACCGAGGTATTTGGCTGGCAAATTGACAAAACCTATTCGAGGAAAATCGATTTTCATTGTCCAGGGGAGGTTACTAACCTTAGCAGGGGTTCCTCCATCAATCATCTCTAGACACGTGTTCTCCTGCTCACGCCACATGGGTCCCTCTTGTGTTCCTAGGTGAAGGGCTGCCGCAAAACTTGTGCAGCCTCTTGCCATTGCCAAAATGCAGGCTGGCATCATTCACCAGTTCCCCCCCCCCAAGTCGACAGTTGTGACTGAGATTTATTTTATCGCTGGTTGAATATGACCTGATCCTCTCCATTGCTAGAGCCATCCTGAACAGGAAGCTCCCACCCTCCTAACTGCTTTTGCTTGCATTTTAGTGCATGTATGTTGTACATATTTATCCTGTTTTTAAATATTATTATTATTATTATTATTATTATTATTATACTTCTAACACCAATAAGTAATATAATGATGGCTGTTATTTACCATATATAGGCCAATTCTGGAACATCCACGCTAATATGCAGAACTATGCAGGTGCATACGATGGGCCAAGCAGCTACGACTACTATGTTTTGTCCTTGGATTTTGGCAACGGCAAGAGGCAACGTGCGTTTGTGGCAGCGCTTTACCCATTCACCTGGGAACGCAAGAGGGACCCATGTCTGTATGCTGGCAATTCTAATGGTGGCAGCATTGTCGAGGTCAACACACCAAATGACTCTGTCATTGAGGGTCAACTGGAAGATTACATCGTGTCAACCAAGTTTTCGACACAATGGAAGTACTCAGTGTTTGCTGGAAGCTGCCGCAAGGCTTGAGTTTGCAAAATTCTATCAATTATTCCGATGATAATGTATTGGAAAGGAGGAGGAATTTTGAAGCAAACATTTTACATTTGCAACATTTTATTTCATGTAATATTAGTGGTCATTACTTGGACATTACAACTTTCAAACTGATGTGATATTTAATCAGCATTGATGAAAAATTTAATCAGTATGTTAAACATAAAATTAATATTGATTCGATGCATAGCTTATTGGTAGTCCATATTCATGTCTTGGTGAATAATGTGTTTTAAATACTTGTTTTCCAACCAAATAAGTACAAAACTGATAATTATGACCTGAACTAAGCAACAACAAAAAAGGTTCACTTAGCACAGCAAAATCAAGTTAGAAGTTAAGTAGAGATTCAACATTTGGTCAGTAGCCATTTCAGTTCAATGCAGCTGAATTATATTCAAAGTTTATTATTGATGTTCATAATGGACAGCAATTCGTTTGGACCTATGTATCTGATCGTCTCTAGACAGCTCGTAGTAAACCAAATGGATTGGACCAGGGGGACATGCTTTAACCTATGATGTACCATCACCACTGTTGAGATCCTCCCATCTTGCAGGCATATGTACATTACAGATGCTCAAAGTCAAGACAAATCATGCAGTGCACATAATGACAGGCTACCGGTATATTATTTATGTTATTTCAGGTTCCTTTTTGTGATAGCTCTGTCGGTATTATTTTTAATCTTTGTCACAAATGTTTATTTGCTTTCACCATTAATTCATTCACGCATACACTATAATTCAATTCATAGTTCTTAATTAGGACATGTTTTGGTCATGAATCTAATTACGCATACCGTATTACTTACCACAGCAAAAAAACGCGTAGAATCAATTCTTGATTTTCAATTGATTTGTCACTTACAAAATGTTTAAATACCTGGTACAAACCGTTAACAATATGTACCAGAATGTAAGTGGCAAATCAATTGAAAATCAAGAATTGATTCTACGCGTTTTTTGCTGTGTACGTTCAGATACATTACGCCGTCGCTCGCTAAAGCTACGCAATTATATACACTGCAGACGAAAAAGAGGGTAGGTGAATTACAGAGGGAGGGGGCTGGAGAGGACGGGGGGAGTTCGTTCGAACCACTCTAACCCTCCCCCCCCCCCCCCCCCCCCTCCCTCACTCACGCATCACACCAGAGATCATATGGGATCGTTTACGCGAAAAGGGACCTAACGTATACATTATAACATTTCTAGTACGCGCAATAGAAATGTAACGCTTGCGTTGAAATGTATGGCTGATTAAAAATGCAGAACCTTACAACTCTATGACGGATAACCCGATCTTCAGTGAGAGGGCATTTCAGACTTCTAGAATAGTTATTATATGGAACGTTCTATGCGAAAATGGGTCTTGTGGATTTTACTTTATAACATAAAATTTAAATCGATATATCTTTCGAAATATTAACGCTATCGGATTCCTATTTTTAACACAACATACCACACCATTACTATATGTGAAAATCCATTTTGGTGTCTTACACATGCGAGGTATACCGAGGTTACAAGGTCCGATACCCCGTAGGGTTCAAAACGGCCACATCTTCAGGTAGGAGTGTCCAAATCGGTTCAAAATAGGTACCTATATGTAGAAGGGTTCTACCGCTATTGATTTGTTCTGTTCGTTAATTTTTGCTTTATCCGTTATGGAGATACAAGTGTGCAAAGAAATTGCATATTTCCCGGTCGTTACGCGCCATTAACGTATTACGAGGACGTCCTCGAAGCCAGTCGTAATACGTTAATGGCGGGTAACGACCGTTATAAAATAAAATAAAATCCACAAGACCTATTTTCGTATAGAACGTTCCATATATTAATATGGAACGTTCTACGAGATAATGACCCTTGTGGATTTATGTTTATAACATATGGAGAAATGGCCCATACATAGGCGGTCATCTTGCTTTTTTTTTTTAATTGAATTTTAAACACGTTTATAATTTACGATAAAACGGACTGATTGTGAATCTGTGCTTTAAAAGATTATACCATGAACCATTCATAAACTAAAATCAAGACAACAATTTAATTTCTACCGCGCATAATTTATTCATAAACGAAGTAGTCATTACGTAATACCTTGCGTCATCTTAGTAAAGTTACAAAATTATGTCGGCTAGGTAGGTTATAAATTTTAATAGCTGTGACGTAACTATCAAGACAATTTATAATTGTACCATAGATAGTATAGTAAGGGGATTGGAAACGAGTCTAATCAACACCAATTGACACCTCCACTCCTCGTTACAGCACTTATAAGAATTCCGTACTAGTAACTATGCTTCAAGATGGATGACTTGGGAGCCACAGCTGGAAGAAATTCTGAAATGATGGTTCGTATCAAAAAAATTGACGAAAAAGTAGCCGAGTACATACAAATAGGACTAACCAACAGCAAAACACGACAAACTGATCAATACGCACAACTGCCCGCGCACAGAAGGTACACAAGTTAATGGACTCCATCCCCACTCCAGGCGTATTTTGTGCGTGACATGTATCAAAAAATGACGAAAAAAGTAGCCAAGTACATACAAATAGGACTAACCAACAACAAAACACGACAAACTGATCAATATGCACAACTGCCCGCGCACAGAAGGTACACAAGTTAATGGACTCCATCCCCACTCCAGGCGTATTTTGTGCGTGGCATGTATCAAAAAATGACGAAAAAAGTAGCCAAGTACATACAAATAGGACTAACCAACAACAAAACACGACGAACTGATCAATACGCACAACAGCCCGCGCACAGAAGGTACACAAGTGCGATGCGTCCTGAAAAAAACTTTTTTTTCTAATTTTCGAAGTTGCCCGTCATATTTTTCCAACCTAAAACGCTTATAGATATTCTCCTACGTATGTGAAGCGCTTCAGAGCAGATAAAAAGAACCCAGACCAACCGAACTGAAGATATGAACGATTTCGAACTTCTCAGTAGGTGTTAACGATGTAACGCGGAGTGCCCACAGCCAGTGATGCGCTCACGTGACTCGTTTCCAATCCCCTTACTATACTATCTATGATTGTACCGATACAATTAACTTATCAGCTGTGCGTCACTTGCACTGGAGAAGTGGAGCGCATCAATTAGGCACAATGATCCATGCAGGGATCGAACTACGTATGCCTTTCATGCTTTCATCTTCTGAGACGCAGGTGTTTTGGTGAGTATACTGTGTGAATTTAGTTGCGTACCTCCCCAAGTGGGCTACATGTACATGTCCATAGCTGTGTCCAGCGGCGAAGTCAGTTACATCGTATACATGAATATCACAACAGGAGAAGCAGGCATGTTGGGCATGTGTGTGTGTGTGTGCATGTGTGTGTGTGTGTGCATGTGTGTGTGTGCGTGTGTGTGTATGTGTGTGCGATTGTGTGTGCGTGTGTATGTGTGTGTCACTGACTGTATATACATGCATAGATAATCTATGATACATGTACATGTATGTGTGATGTGATTGTGTGCAATCTCGTTATGTGATGTCATCCTCTTCCCCCTCCTTCCCCCAGCACCGGATGGATTTGATGCTGTGTCGGTGCAGAATGTGGGCTCCACCTACATCATTGTGTCTTGGGACTTGCCAACTCACAGTAATGGCATCCTCATCAACTTCAGTTGTATTGCAATGGTGCTCTGGCGGGTGTCCTGCCCCTTACTGTTATCAGCTACAACACCACCGGCCTCCTCCCCTTCACTTTGTACATGTACATGTATGTCTTCTCTGCTACTGTGTGCAACATGCGCAAATAACAGTGTGCATGGTACATGTATGATCTGTGCTCAGTACGTTATGTTGGACAGGTCTCCAGTCACGCCCACAGGCACTGCACTCCAGTTGGAACATGGTGTTGGGCGTCATCAGTGCTGCGTCAGCCTGCCCAGGTACATTGTGTACACTTCAATCACTTAGTTGTGTTCCATCTTTCTTTGCTCTTATCCCTCTCTCCTCCTTCCTTTCTTCTCTCCTGTCTCAACCTACTCCCTCACTTCCTCCTGAAGTCCTTTCTTCTCTCCTGTCTCACCTACTCCCTCACTTCCTCCTTCCTTTTTTTCTCTCCTGTCTCACCTACTCCTCACTTCCTCCCTCCCTTCCCCTCCTTTCCTCCTTCCTCCTCCCCTCCTCCCTCCTTCCTCCCCCTCCCTCCCTCCTCCCTCCCTCCCCCCTCCATCCCTCCCTCGCTCCCTCTCTCCTGTCCTCCTGTAGTCATGTACATGTACACCAGCAGGTCTGGCAAAATTACACATACCATTTATCCTCCCTCCCTCCCTCCCTCCCTCCCTCCCTCCCTCCCTCCCTCCCTCCCTCCCTCCCTCCCTCCCTCCCTCCCTCCCTCCTGTAGTCATGTGCATGTACACCAGCAGGGACATCTCTGGCAAAGTTACACATACCATTTATCCTCCCTCCCTCCCTCTAACCTCCCTTCACCTTCACCTCCTCACTTTCCCTTGCTCCATCAGATCCTCCAGTACATTGTGATTTCAACCTTCTCAGCATGAGAAGGACAGCCCTCCTGGGGGACCCCCTGATCCTGAGTCGGACACTAATGACATTGTCATCAGCGTATTAATAAGATCATTAACCCTGACAAGTCCTTTGGCTCCTCAGTGAGTACTCCACTCAATATGCCTAGACCTTATACAGTCATACCTTGGCACTCTTCCCCAAGACCCCATGTGCATCCTTCTACAACTCTCCTCTCTGCTAGTGGAGCATACTGCCCCAAACATTCATGACTCCAACAAGTCAGTACAGATACAGATGTGTAGTGTATTAGCGTTGATATAGTCTACTGTTGGCCTTCTATCTCCCTAGGTACTGTTGTTTATGTTGGCCTTGGGGCCTGACTGCTACCACAAAACCTACAAGGGCAGTCCAAGGTGTACCATTGTCCTGGCTAAAATGAATACAATCAAAGCATCTTGTGAGCAGACCTTCTCTTGATTGGCAGATAGTGTGGCAGATACATGTATGTACATGAAGATTGGACTACTTGTGAGGGAGGGTGTGTGTGTGTGTAAGTGGTAATGCCTGTGGTTATTTTATCTCACATCCATGGGAGGAGCTACACCTCTATGTAATGGGCTTTATCTGTGTACATGTACTGTAGGCACAAGCGCTTCCATACACTCTTTGACTTGTTGAAATATGGGTTGATGTCGAAGTACAATGTAATGTGCTCTTCCCTAGACCCTATGGAGGAGCTTACAGCCACTCCCCCATACCCCAGCTGGAGCAGGACGTGGGCATGGGTCATTTGTCCCCCCCCCCCCCCCCCCCCCCCCCCCCCCCCCCCTCCCACAAACTGGAAATCCTGGATCCATTACTGAAATTGAATGTACTCTCTTGTCAGGATCAGCTGAACAGGATGCCCTTACAATGAAAGAGTCACCCCTCAAAAACTTGATACTGTTCTTCCTAAGGCCACACCCATCATGGGAGTGGTTGCAAAATGACTAACAGTTTTTGCTGCCTCTATCTGTGCACCATCATCTTTTATTAAAATGCTTGACCCTTGCACCCACAAATACCATGTGCATGAAGTTGTTCACTTTATGGAGGTATCATACAAATACATGTATGTACATGTATGTATATTGCCACCCAACAAAATTCATGACATTGTGCCTTTGTTCCTTGTATAAACATCCAAATTAAGATAGGATCAGAGGAGGGTTATGTGCACATACACACACACACACACACACACACACACACACACAGCATGTCTCAGCTTACGAAGTGGGAAGCTGAAATCCCATTGCAAGCATTGTTTTGTTCAGATTACACAGTGACTGACAGAAACAAAGAATAATGAGTTCAATGATACCAAGTTCTATGAGCTTGGAGGTGATGGAAGCAACGGCTGCATTCTACCAACTGGCATCATGATTCGCTGCTTCTTTATCCTGTCCAGTTCTCGCCATCCTTTATATGTGTAGCCTGTATGTTTTTAAATTACTAATGACATAATGTAATCAGTAGAAGCCTGGGGGGGGGGGGGGGGGGGGGGGGGGGGGGGAGAGAGAGAGAGAGACAGGAAGGATTGAGTAGGCAACACGCAACATCTATCAGTAACACTCATAGTTTCAAGACATTCAGTTGCTACAGATGTTACATTTACAAGATGCACACCATTACAAGGGATTTACTGACCCCCTGATTTACACATGCCATGTAACTTGCCATTCAGCCAATTAATCGGGCTGGTCTGCACCATTTACTATAACTGCATGGCATGCCATGTAATGGTACGAAGGGAAAACTTATTTTTGCCCCATCACCAATTATATTCCGAAACACCACCCCCTGTTGCTTTCAACACAGATCCTCGTAACTAAATATCCATTCCTGGACCAATGGGACTGAATATATACATGTATGATCAGTCACATTGGTCCTTCTTCCTATGCATGGGTAAAATGCAACAAAGATGGGTTCAAAAGTAGTTCTGGAAGAGTTCAAACTCTGTACATACATGTATGTGATTGCCCGCAGAAACATACTACACACACACACACACACACACACACACACACACACACACACACACACACACACACACACACACACACACACACACTTGCATTGTAGCTTTTTCCTCCTTACTTACACACCTAGATCAGTTATAAGGGCATACACTTACACTGGTACATGCATTATGTCACAAGCACCATACGTATACATGCACCATACAGTAAAAGCATACACATGTGTTGGAGGCAAAATATACAGTTCTTACAATTTATTCGCAATACATAATCGATATGCTACTGCTAAACTATACTACAACAGCGTAATACATTATTTCTAATAAATGCTCCCTTTGTGAAGGGCACATCCGATTCGAACCTAACTAATCACAGAATCACACTGTCAACACATCGATATCGAGTACGTGGATGGAACCACACAACTACGCTTAAAGTTTCTCACCTCGGATCTGCAAAATATTAGCGTTGCTGTTGTGTTAATTTGATAACTGGAGGTGTCGCAAATACATGTACATGTGATCACGTTTGGCTGCTGGTTTGTTTCTCAGACACTCGATTCAGCTACGTGTAGGCCTATAGGATCCGCTAACATAAAAAATACAAAGTGTTGCCAGCGTACGTAGATATCTGAGCAGCCGGTCGAGGTATATGCAGCCTACACTATCATTCTACAGACTCGAAGCTTTTAGTATTCCATGTAGTTAATGTTTGTCTACCCCGCCCCCTGGCCCACCTCGCCCTCTGCCTCGACTCCACCCTCGCAGAATTGCCCTAGATGGGCGTGTCCAAGTTAGAGGTCTCACGTTAGCTAAATATCTATGGCAACCCATAGAAACGCCATTTAAAAATGGCGCCTTTTTGCACCAAAACTGGTTTACTATTTTTAAAAATGGTCCCCAAATTCTTCACGACAACATTCACTTTTTTTCATATATTACATTATTTGGATAGTTGTAGAATAGTTTTAGAGGGTGGCAAAAGTTCTAACACCCTCTGTTCATTTGTTATAACTAATGGAATATCTTAATTAGCATGATTTTTTTCCATTTTGTGTACAAGTCTATGGAATATCATATTTTCAGAAATGGTCCCAGAATTTTGGACGGTATGAGATACAAAAATTGAAATTGCCTACATTTGAACATCATTTAGAGTAGTATTAGTGGGTAGCAAAAGTTGCAGGTCCGTTATTTAGTTAAATAATAATCAAGTTTGTAAAAACGCCATACATTCTCTATGGAACGTACCGCGGAATGAAATCCAAAAATTTACAAACCGCAACTTTCGTGACCGTTCATTTCTCCATATGACATAAAACTCAAATTGCTATAATTTACAACGATTAACGCTATCGACTCCTTATTTTCGAAACTTCGTCCTACACCATTTTCTGTAGTCTGGTGCCTTGCACAATCATAGTGCCGGCGTTACGAGGTCCGATACCCTATCTGGTCCAAAACCTCCACATCTTTAGGTAGTCCTGAGCGTTCAAATCATTTCAAATTTGGTAGAGGGGTCCAGTCGCTATTGATTTGTTCTGTTCGTTAATTCATTACGGAGATATTGCTGTGCGAGTTAATGCATCTTTTCTAGGTCGTTCGCGCCAATCGTTTTGGCAAACCGCGCCGTACAATTCAATGTATGGGGGAAATTTTGGGCGGAATCGAGCGAGAAAATGTGCATTAACTTTGCACAGCTATAGGATACAAATTAACGAACAGAGCATACCAATAGCCACAGGAGCCACGTACCGAATTTGAAGACATTTGAACGCTCCTATCTAAAGATGTGGAGGTTTAAAACCTGATGGGGTATCGGACCTCGTAACGTCGGCACTATGATTGTGCAAGGCACCAAAATACATATTCGCATAGTGAAATGGTGCAATGGAAATCGATAGCGTAGTCTCGTACCCAGACCCACACTCGCAGTAGCGGATGGATTACATCACCGCTACGCGATGTCGTTGCATTATACTGTAAGCGATAATGCTTACGTACGTTTGGGTCTGGGTACGAGACAATCGATAGCGTTAACCGTTCATAAGTTATAGCAATTTGGGTTTTACTGATATTATAAACAAAAATCCACTAGGGTCATTATCTCGTATAGAACGTTCCATATATTAAAAACATGCCTTAGGTCCCTTTCGCGGAAACGATTGACATTCCATATCTCTAAATACACCAACTGGGCTGCTTGCGCGAATGGTAACTACAGTTGGGCGTAGCGTGCCGTATAAGCACGTTAGATAATAGTTGCCCGCATCGAAATGCTGCATTCTGATTGGGCTGCAATCCCCGTTGCAGCAAGAACAAATTTGGTATACCCGACCTTACGCCCAACTAGATAATAGCATCAGACTCCATGAGTACTAACAATGAATGTGATATGCCACACAGACACAGGAGTTACTATAGTGCCCCGACGTTCCTTGAATTAGTGTTCCTTTGATACGGTTCGGTACGGTTGCTAATAGGGGCAATTGCGCGGTTCGATCCGTATACAAATCGCATCAAGTTATCTTCAAAATCTTTTGTTGCTCAGTTCATGTTTCCAATATTGAGATTTAACACACACTGTTAAACGTATATAGTAGCTAAACATACAGCTGTAAAGATTAAATACCTCGGCTAAACTTAAGGGCGTGGCTTTGGCCTCGGCCCTGGTATGGAGCCAGGTCCTGTTGACGGATTAATCTTCCTTGTCTGTGGCGATACTGGACAGGGCGTGTTTGCTTTTTTGGATCCGCTTGGATGCTTCCGCATTCTCATCCGGTGTGCTCTTCTGGACGGATGTGTATGGTGTGAGTGTGAATGGGTCGTTGTTCCTATCAAGCCATGTCCACAGGAGAAAAAAAAAGAAACGAGTATATGTTCTGTCTAAGTTTTTAATGTTTCCATGACAACGGGTATTGAACTTACCCGCCAATACACCGTGCATACGAATAAAATTAAATCTACCTTTTAATAGAGGAATACATATGTAAATAGAATGCTTTGATTTCCCATTGTGGCCGCTCTAAATTGAACGGGCCCTTGTGTCAGCATCTTACTATATACAATGCATGCATGAGATTACGCGTACACTTACAAAAAGAACCTAATTGCGGTCGTGTCATGCTTTAGACATGATGCCAAACTGAATTTGGCTGTCATTGGAGAGTGTGCTGTTGAATTTACACAGTAACAAAATGGCGCATGACCTGGTATACGCTCAGGACATTGCTGTTTCACACTCCATATATATATCCTCACCTCGACATGGAGTCGGCTTTAGCATCAAAGTACTACTCTGATGATGACTGCTGGTGGGCGAAGGACTTACGCGGGAACCCGTCGTGCTAGAGATGCCAGCCTTAATTGACGTCATTGCTGCGCGGGAGGATATCGGCGTGGTTTGGATCTCGGAGGTAACAACGCGTGTGGTCACAGCGGTGGTGGCCGCTGCTCTTGAAGGCGAAGGGGACGGTATCGCGCTTTCGCACTGCAGGCCGGTGAACTGGGGCGGGCACGCGCACGTGCACAACGTCCCGTTGGTTTGCAGCGTCCCTCCATTTCGGCACGTCAACGGACAAGGAACTGGAGTGGTGAAAGACGAAAGGAAGAGCGGAGAGGTATATATAAAATGGCAGAGGGAGATTTCTGTGCTCCTGCGTGTATGTTTGTGTGTGCGTGTATGTTTGTGTGTGTGTGTGTGTGTGTGTGTGTGTGGTGTGCGTGTGCGTGTGCGTGTGCGTGTGCGTGTGCGTGTGCGTGTGCGTGTGCGTGTGCGTGTGCGTGTGCGTGTGCGTGTGCGTGTGCGTGTGTGTGTGTGTATTTTCATATGCTTGCATTTGATTGCGCGCACTCATTTTGTTAATTGGTACTGATAGAAAGGATGGTGCATTTGTGTATATACGAACACTGATTTCATGACACTGATGCACGCAGACTGATTTACCGCAAGTTCTGTTTGTATCAACAAAAGACGGAGGCGATGCGGGACATTCGGCAGCGCATGCGAAGTTGTTAGAAGGCAGGAATACGTTACAGCACTGGACAGTTAATGAAGGAAGGTCATTGCCGAGCGAAAAGCACGTCTGTGGTTCAGTGCACCCGGTGCAAGCTGAAAAAGAA
Organism: Ephydatia muelleri; assembly: GCA_013339895.1. Taxonomy (NCBI): domain Eukaryota; kingdom Metazoa; phylum Porifera; class Demospongiae; order Spongillida; family Spongillidae; genus Ephydatia; species Ephydatia muelleri. Next base: position 12,111,886 of record JABACO010000005.1, read on the forward strand.
ACAAATGGTTGTCGCCCGTGTGTATTGGGACACTGAACTCCCTACTGTTTTGCAATTAAGTATATTGCGCGTATAAGACTTACGTTTGCAGTGGTTGATCGGGTCAGTATTTCTATTCGGTACACGTCTGGAGTTGAGACATAAAGAGCAGTCTGTTCTCAGACTGGCATTGATTGCTGGCGCATTCGATGAAAGGATCTCTCTGTTAAAAGAACTAGCGTCCAAAAGGGTAGATGTCGACGACCAAGATCCGCCGATACACTCGAACTCGAACTGGCCGAATATGGGGACCCCAGGAGGACTCACCGTTGCATCGCTTGTTGTGAAATACGCCACCAGGGAGACGAAACGGTACTGGTTGCGGAAGCCGAAGCTAGCCAGACAGACGAGGCGAAACCCCACCGGCGAGGTTACCAGCTTTATGGTGGGGAGCACGGTTGCTTGCGGCGTAGCGTAGTTGCTCGCTATTAATGCTTCGACATCGGCGTTGCTCAGCGGCGCGTTGCATCCTTGCTGCTGGGCTCTGAGAGGAAGAGGGGTGAGTACCAGTGCCAAGGATAGGAGCAGTAGAACATTCTGCTGCATTCTATATGTAGTTGGGTTTGATGCGGGTCATGTATCATTATATAGACCTTTTAATCGCGTGACTTAATTGAATATGGCCGCCATCTTGATGCGCAGGTTACTCTAGCCTAAAATAAAATTAGGTGTTGAGTACGTTAACGTCACAGCTAGGAACGTAATCCTTCCATGATAATAAGTTAATTATGCGTTTCAACTCGTTGAAAACTACCTGTGCACCAACATTTGTTAATGAAGTTATCTTGCATTGACCCTTCTATCGCTAGGCGGGCCTGATTACTATTATTATTTTTATCATTTTTATTATTTTGCAACATTACACGTACGTACCTAGACAGTAGACTATTTAACCACAGTTACTAAATACCGTGTGAGAGTGCGCTCTATTTAGAGTTGCAGGATGATTTTCGCAGCTATTGGTGTTGCCATATACTTGATAGTGATCATCTTAGTAGTGGCACCTGTTGTTAGGTATTTGCTGCTGCGTTGTAGCCGTTCATGCACAGTGGATTTGGACGCAAAGACACTTTTTATTACAGCGCACCCAGACGACGAGTGCATGTTTTTTGCACCCTCTGTTCTGACTTTGACAACACACAACAGAGAAAATGCATTTCTCCTATGCCTCTCAGAAGGTAAATGTAAGCGTCAAGAGCTGTACTTTTTTCTCGTTCGATACACGCTCCCTCCGATTTAGGCCCTCGTAGTGGCAACTATTATTATTTTGATTCGTGCTTACAACTCGACAGGTAACTATTATGGCGGGGGTGCTACAAGGAGGAAGGAGCTCCAGAAGAGTGCTTTAATCCTGGGACTTATACCAGACCATCTTGCAGTCGTGGACGACAGGTTTGTACTGTGCATCACCCATGGTGGTAGTAAGCAGTGTTCGAGTGGGAACATGCGCTTGGCAAATGGCTGTTAAAGAAAGCGGAGACCTGGGCACCTGGGTACATTATGGAGTATTGACAAATCAGCAGAAATCTTTTACGATTCTAACATAATGGGTTGTTTTTTTTTAAAGGCTATCCTTACAGATGTATATGTTTGTACTGCTTGGCGTGTGTACAGACATACCTATTTTGGCATTAATGCACCACCCTCAGGTCTGAGGCATGGAGGGTGTAATGGGTGTGTGTACCCCTTATTGGAGCACTAATTGACTGATTTAGTAATTAATTAGTCAACACTGCTTGCGTCCAAACACACACAAAAATGGTAATTTTAGTGGATACAAATACTTCCCTACTGCTGTCGACAGCAACCTGTTAATTTACAAATAATTAATTATTCTCCCACCCCTTTAAAAAAAGTTGGCTATGGGTATGAGTGACAGTTCAAATGTTACTCTGTATGCTGCAAGGGAAATGAATTACAGACGTCCTGAGTTCAGTGGGCTGGGAGGGTGAAGGCATTAGTACTAATGTCTGACCTCATGAGATGTCGAGGGGCAGTGCCTTGTTGGGTAAGTGTAGTTTAAACAATCTTTCATGTCATACATGTATGGTGCGTATGAGTGCCACAAATTATCAGGATATCATGTATCATGAGAACAAGGGAGGAGGGGAGAGCTGGGAGGGAGGGGAGAGAGGGAGCTGGAGAGGGAGGGAGGGGAGAGAGCTGAGGAGGGAGGGGAGAGAGGGAGCTGGAGAGGGAGGGAGGGGAGAGAGCTGAGGAGGGAGGGGAGAGCTGGGAGGAGGGAGGGAGAGCTGGGAGGAGGGAGGGAGCGCTGGGAGGAGGGAGGGAGAGCTGGGAGGAGGGAGGGAGAGCTGGGAGGAGGGAGGGAGAGCTGGGAGGAGGGAGGGAGAGCTGGGAGGGAGGGGAGAGCTGGAGAGGGAGGGAGAGAGGAGAGAACTGGGGAGGGGAGAGGGAGAAGAGGAAATAGAGGAGGTAAGAGAGTAGAGAGGGGAGGGAGGGGTGGAGAGATAGGTGAGAGAGAGGAGAGAGGGGAGAGGATGGAGGAGAGGGGAAGGGATCCTGCAAACTGGCTCTTTTATTTTTCCCTCTGGTCTGGCCATATCCGAGGACATATGATGAGGAAGTGTTGTACACGAATGTGTATGGTGCCGTTCAGTCCTGGGCCCCAGCCATGTATGATCTCCCATCGTCAGACCTAAACACACCTCACACAAGATGGCTGGATGCATTGTTTTTGTTTTTGCCAATATCTGTGGGAGCGGAGGGAGTGGATGGGTATGTTTATATATGTGTTTGGCAGCTGAAAGGTCTCTTTTATTTCAGTAAGAACCATGTGAGAATATGTGTCCAATGATTGCCATGTAATTGTGCCACAGACATCTCAAGATAATGCACCCTTGCAACCCATGTGTGTGTGTGTGTATGTGTGTGTGTATGTGTATGTGTGTGTGTGTGTGTGTTTGTGTGTGTGTTTGTGTGTGTGTGTGTATTTGTGTATTTGTGTGTGTTTGTGTGTGTGTGTGTGTGTGTGTGTGTGTGTGTGTGTGTGTGTGTGTGTGTGTGTGTGTGTGTCTAAGACCATTCCTATCAAGAGCAAATGGCCGTACCTAGGAGGTAGGTCTTTGGAGGGAAGGTCTGGGGAGTGTGTTATGAGATGCTCTGTTTGAACCAGTCACATACCTCACCCCCCAACCATCACACCTCATCATCAAATACCTCACCTACCCACCATCACATACCTTCATCTCCCCACCATCACACACCTCCCACCATTCACACACCTCCATCATCACACACCTTCCACACCTCCACCATCACACACATCCACCATCACACACCTTCACCTCCACCATCACACACATCCACCATCACACACCTTCACCTCCCATCATCACACACCTTCACCTCTCACCATCACATATTTACACATCCACCATCACATATCTCCACCTCCAGCACACAAAAGTGTGTGTACTGTGGAAGGGGGATCTGCTATAGGATGGGATGAGGGGTGTGAATAGTGTAGAATGACCTCAACAGTAGAGGGTGTGTCTGTTTACAGTAGCCCCAACAAGGGGAAGACTATTTGCATCCCCTCCCCTCCCTTGCCCCCCCATGGCACTCATTTCACACTGTAATGTATTTTTATGTCCACACATATGCAGCCAATATGCCACAAAATGCTGGATAATTAGAATTAGTCTCTCTCCACAAGTACATTTAAGGTACAGTGCATGCTGGATAATTCGTCTATGGATTAGATGGTCACTAACCCCGTGTAGGATTAAAGGTGATTAATGACGCAGTTTGCATGTGTATCCAACAGGCAGAAGTGTTTTGCCAGGGAGCTCTCCTGTGCATACTTTTAGGAGAATGTCATGTTGTGGTGGTTGTTTGGCCTCTCCGAGCGAATTCCCAGCCAGTGAAAGCAATAATGTGTGCTATGTCTTCCTTTCCCAGGGAGCTCCAGGATGGCCCTGACCAGAGCTGGCCAACTGGGGTGATTGCCAGGCACCTCCTGACTGCCGTACAGAAGCATGGGATACAGAGAGTTAGCCATGCGCCAAACACACACCCATGGAACTCGTGCTCCTCCCCTTCCTCTATTTACCTTCCACTCGCCTCCTCCTCCCTCCCCTCTTCCCTTTTTTACTACCTCTTCCCCATTCCATCTGACCCCTCCCTATGGCATCTTGCTTCATTCCCTGTGCCATCTGCCTCTTCTCCGTGCCATCCCATCTCTACCTCACCTCCTCCCCATGCCATCCTTCCCTCGTTCATCCCACTTCACATTGCCCGTTTATTCTGTGCAGATTGTAACGTTCGATTCTCACGGGGTTTCTGCTCACCCAAACCACACTGCCATATGCAATGCTGTGATGTGAGGACACTAGTCTGTAAACTACTGGCACTACTTATATCATTTGTAGCATCATTTTAGCACCACTTATATCATTGTAGCATCATTTTATCACAACTTGTATCATTGTAGCACCACTTGTATCATTGTAGCATCATTTTAGCATCACTTATATCATTGTAGCATCATTTTATCACAACTTATATCATTGTAACATCATTTTAGCACAATAATTTACCACTTATATCATTGTAGCATCATTTTAGCATCATTGTAGCATCATTTTAGCACAACTTGTATCATTGTAGCATCACTTATATCATTGTAGCGTCATTTTAGCACCACTTATATCAGCCTACATCATTGTAACCACTTATATCAGCAAGGAGAGTAAACTGATTGAGCATGGTCTGTGCAACACATAAATACACATACGCACATGCTGCTACCGTTTGATGCTCAGTAGGTACCTGTTCTTGTGTGTTTTGATCCTTGCCCACTGATATGCACTTCCTTCTTTCCTATTCGCTAGGGAGCTTTGCAAAGAACAGCAGCTGGCATCAGGTGTGTGCTCAGATTATGTGCCAGTGGCATGTACAGCACAAATGATTCTTAACACGCACACACTGCACATCAGTACTGTCACTGGAAAAATAAAATAGTACAATACAGAATAAGATTTATGTTTGGTTTTGAGTTTGTGATCTGTGAAGATGTTGGCATGAAGGTTTGTGGTTTCATGCATGATGGTAGTTGTGGTCAATTATGGTCAGTGTGTCCATGAAAGTATATGGCAGTTGCCTTCACAAAGAGCTTATTCTTTTTTTCTGTTAAAGTTTTTGTTGTTTATTGTTGCTGTTTGTATTAATGTTGTGTTACCCTCTTTGGTCTTACGTGACACTGTATACCACCAGTTGGAGTCAACCAGGTACTTCTTCTTAAGACAACAAATGTGTTCAGAAAGTACTCCACGTTTTTGGACTTGCCTTGGAGCAGATGCTCAAGGTAATCCACAAAAAAACTTGTTATGCTGATCACGTAACCTGATGTGTTGTTCACCTAACCTGATATGCTGATCATGAACCTGATATGCTGATCATGTAACCTGATATGCTGATCATGTAACCTGATATGCTGATCACGTAACCTGATATGTTGATCACCTAACCTGATATACTGATTGCGTAACCTGATATGCTGATCACGTAACCTGATATGTTGATCACCTAACCTGATATACTGATTACGTAACCTGATATGCTGATCACGTAACCTGATATGTTGATCACCTAACCTGATATACTGATTGCGTAACCTGATATGCTGATCACGTAACCTGATATGTTGATTACTTAACCTGATATGCAGATCACATATTACGCTAATCATATAACCTACTATGCTAATCACCAACCATATTTCTTCATAGGTTTCATGTTGTCTCCAGTCTGTCTCAGTATACTACAGCCAGGGTGAGTTTGGATCGTTGCCAGTGTCACACTTGGCTGACTGGAATACCTCTATTTCCATGTGTTGTGTTTTAGAAGGCAATGTTTGCCCATACCAGTCAGTGTCACTGGTACAGGATGTTGTACATCACATTCTCAAGATACTTGCTGGTCAATACCTATGAAGTTGTTGAATAACTTGACCCTCTCAGGATTTTATCTGTCCACATTGCACCATATCTTTCTATGCAATTGTTCAGCTCATATTATGAGATGTGGTAACAGTTGTGTTTTGTGAGTGGATAACAGCATCAGTTACTTGTCTGCATTGTAATCCAGAAAGAGGATTAATTGGAATGGGAGAGGTACATCGGACAGCGTATACATCACTACAGTTACTCTTATATGCATGCGACCAGGGAAACAAAACACACATCACATGTAACAGGACAGAGAAAATAGAAGAGGGGAAAAAAATACAATCATAATGTGTATCACTCAACCAATGATGGAACATAGGAGGGGCCCATTATCAAACCCTGGTGATAACGAGGTCCAATACTTCATCATAGCTCTGCTCTTGTGGTACAAATCACCTCTTGCTCCAGTGTGTTGCCTAACATTGTCTCTCAAGCATAACACCACAAAGACAGTCACTGGAAACATGTTTGTGCCAAAAGAGCACTGGAAAGTTAAACTTCAGTTGATGATGCTTTCCAATTATAAGTGTGCATTTTTTGCACCTTCTGAGGTTGCACATTCTTATCCTATATTATTATGAGTCCGTGAATCGATTTTCCTCCTTTGTTGTCAAAAAAGCCCTAAATCCTACCTCTCATCCATTTGCTTCTCATGGAACACCAGCAAATGTGTTAGTGTGTTATTGGGTGGCTTGTGCAAACATAACCCCCCATGACTACAGGATGTGTTTCAACTTTGTTTATTGGTCATGATATCCCAATATTTGTATTGGTATTCCCACAATCTCGCATGCTATATGCTGCAGCATTTGGCTATCCCACATTCCATTAGACCAGAAAAAGATATTTCAATTGTGTAATCCTCTTATCGTGGAGCTCCTGTAGAGCACCTGTACCTGCATACATGAATGTGCTACACTAAGACCTGTGTCGTTTGAATGTGATTTCCATAGAAATCAAGATGACCTAGCTGTCTGTTAAAACGGCTTGTGTGTACAACATCCATTCAGTACCTTGCAGTTATTACTTTCCAATGTTGTATCTTCTCAACAAATGTGTGCATTTGGAGAGCTGTTCAGATGTATCAGCCTTGGATGGGGGGTTTGTCACTTGCACTAATTCACTTCAAAGTTGGCTTTTGGTGACCTCCCCCCCCCCCCCCCATCCCCCTCACTACTACAGCACTTTCATCTTGAACCAGATGAGTTTCCACTGCAAGTGGTGGTTATGAGGAAAGTCTGCTCAGAAAATGAAAGAATGTATTCATGTGAATTGTGTATAATAACGCATGCATGGACTCACTTCTGGATGAGAGAATTGGTCTCAAGAAACAATGCCACAAAGAAGTCCATTTAATTCCCATAGATTTGGACACTCTCAATCATGGTCCTTGCCATGTACTCATGTACTTTGTCCAGGATCCCTGAGGCCGGACACAATGCACTAACTGATGTGTAAACATAGCAACCTGTAACTCACTGCCTGTGCAGGTGAAGTAGGTGCCAGAACAGACCTTTCTCAGTCACTGCCAGCAGATGTCATAGATTCAGGAATGGGTTGTGGAAAATCAGCATCACTGGTGTCTCACTGCTCAATCCAGATGCTGTGCCTATAGTATAGGGGCAACAGTAGGTGCAGCCTTGGATGCAGCTGAGCTGAGGAAACACACCACTACTGTTACGATACCATGTCTGATGGGTTTGGATGGGGTTGCATTCAGCTTGAAGTGGAATCTTAGTGGCAGGGATGTTCAGTGGTGCTGTTTTGTCTGGCGTGGCTTTAAGGCTTGCAATTCACAGTTACATCATGATTTCTACGTCACAAGCCCCTTTGGTCCTCACCAATGCTTGTCTTAGAGCATAGAACCTTAGTATGAACGGTAATGTAAATAATAATAATAATTGTAAGATGCTAAAATAATTGTGTAATCACAAAATTTTAGCAATCAGAAAATTAATGTATGCTCCGTATTTGAGAAAAAGCTGTTTGTCTTGTCGGCAACGACGGTTGAATGTTATATAGTTTGAGAACTTTGGAAACCTGGGCTCGGTTCTTACCGGCGGTGGAAGTATAAAGTAGGGTCCACCATTCTAAATTACAGCACAAGCCGTTTTGTCTGCAATTGTAAAGCTAAGTGTGATGTGTGGAAAATTTTAGGATGATATAGCTGGTTGGGCGTGGCCCGGGCGGACGAATGCGGCAGTCGGGCCACGCTGCCCAACTAGACGATAGCCATATGGTTCATCACAGTTGTTGGGACGCAGGTACTAGTGTAAAGGTTACCAACTACAGCACATACTGATAGAACCTATAAATGTATGGTGGTTTACAGGTAAAGATTGAATACAAATTTAATGAAAGGCAAGAGGATCTCAAAGGACCTTTTATGTATTTCCCTAGCATTAAAGAGATATTGCCTGTGAGGTCCGGTATGGACACTGATTGAGTGTTGGCAGATCAGTATACAATGGTACTCTGGAGTCTGCCCGCCTTCTTTGACATGCTTCAGTTCATCTCAAGCCACAATTGTATGTAGATAAAAGCTTTTGGAACGTTCTGAGATCCCCCTCCTATTCATGTCATCTCTTAACATGCTGCTTACATGGGTGTTGTGTACGGCAACCACCTTCCGGCAGAGGCGACGGAACACACTTAATAGGGGAAGGGGGGGGGGGGGGGGGGGGGGGGGGGGGGGAAGGGCGGAAAGTCATATTATTCATCCATTTTCACTATACATCAAAAAGCTGTCACTCAATAATCACCATGTAAGGTCAAATGATGAATATTATGACTTTCCGTCATATTATTCATCCATTTTCACTATACATCAAAAAGCTGTCACTCAATAATCACCATGTAAGGTCAAAATGATGAATATTATGACTTTCCGTCATATTATTCATCCATTTTCACTATACATCAAAAAGCTGTCACTCAATAATCACCATGTATGGTGAAAATGATGAATATTATGACCTTCCCCCCCCCCCCCCCCCCCCCCCCCCCCCCCCAATTAAGGGTGTTCCGATACCTCTGCGGCTTGCAATTTGCCATCATGTACGCCTTAACTATAATTCAGCTGTTTAAAATAAAAAAATTTAAAAGTATATGGGGGATGGGCGTGTTTACATACCTAGGATGCATTTGTATGTAGTTATCGTAATATCATATACAATGGCGGCATTATACACACGTATTGAAGTGTTAAATGAATGATGTCAGTGGCTCAGCGTGATGCTATGAATACAGAACTGAAATAAATTACTTAGTGGTTTAGAGTTTTACCGCTAACACTCCACTTTTATTATCTAATGCAAAAATCGTTAGATAAACATATTATTATAATTTATTTTTTTAATAATACTAAACATTAATTGTACACAGCACCACAGCACACTATTACTACAAAAGTAAATGAGCACACACAAAATACATGACGACTATGACTAGACAGCTGGGTGTCGACCTAGTTAAGCTGGGATGTCAGCACAGCAGTTATCATCAACACCTATCGTGAGCCCACAAATCTCTTTGTCAATGGTGATTCAATTCTTTCTTGAGAGGGAATAACTCAGGGAGACCCCCTGGCTATGCCCATGTATGCATTGGCTATACTGCCAACTCATACGACATGTCACTCACAACGTACAGCAAGTATGGTATGCAGATGATGCCACAGCCACCAGAACACTTGCAAATTTACACCACATGGTGGGATAAATTAGACACTGTTGGTTCATCATATGGGTACTTTGTGAATGCTGTGAAAACCTGGCTCATTACCAAGGACGAAACTCATGCCAAAGCTCATGCCAAAGCTTTAGATGTATTCCAGGGCACACAAATTCTAATCACAAAGGAAGGCAAACCACATCTTGGAGCAGCACTGGGTACCTCCTCATATGTAACTGAATTTGTGAATGCAAAAGTCAAAAATTGGTCACTTAAACTGGAACAGCTTGCTTCCATCGCGAACACACAACCTCATGCTGCATTCTCAACTCTTACCCATGGTTTAGCAAGCAGATGGGTTTATGTGGCAAGAACTATCTCCAACATTGCACATCTTTTACAACCACTCGAACATTTACTCAGAACCAAATTTATTCCTTCACTCACTGGCCGTACAGCTCCCTCTGATCTAGAGAGAGAATTACTAGCTCTCCCTGCTCGCTTAGGAGGCCTGGGTGTACCTAACCCTTCTCAGATCACTACCTCTCAGTATTCTGCCTCCATGAAGGTCACACAACCTCTAGTAGACCTTATTATTAAGCAAGAGGATAATATGAGTATGAGATCCTTCAAGGTCAACTCTCTGCCAAAGCTGAAGTCTATAAATCCAACCAACAACGCAGCTTCCACTTTAAAGGAAACTCTTCCACCCTCTCTTGCACATGCCATGGACCGCTTGAAGAATATATGGCTTTGCACTTCATAAGGGAGCCTTTCACCATGCATTGGCTCTACATTATGGCTGGATCCCTGCCAATGCTCCACTAAATTGTGCTTGTGGCAATCATTTTACTGTTGAGCATGCCCAAAAGGTGGATATCCATCAATTAGACCAATGAAATCAGAGACTTAACAGCAACTTTGTTATCAGAAGTGTGCCACAATGTGTCTACTGAGCCTCAACTACAGCCCATGACAGGTGAGGTTATGAGTGGACTCTCAGCGAATACCCAAGATGGTGCATGACTCAATATAGCAGCGACGGCTTTTGGGGGAGTCAGTTCGAGCTGGCATTTTTTTATCTAAAGGTCTTTCACCCTTATGCCCCCTCGAATATAGAAGTCCCATCAGCAGCATGCTAATGTAACCATGAAAATGAAAAAAAGAGGAAATATGACCAATGCATCCGTGAAGTGGATCATGCATCCTTCACATCACTCATTCTTTCTTGGACGGGTGGGCTTGGCCCTCAAGCCACAACAAGCTATAAGCGTTTGGCCTCTCTGTTCTCCACTGAATGGAGCCAGGCTTATAGCTTAACCATCATGTGGTTGAGATGCCACCTTACATTCTCTCTGCTGCGAAGCTCAATTATGTGCATTCGAGTGGCATGTTCTCATCTTGGTCACTATGTGCCTGCGACACCACTTGACCTGGTGTCAAGCGAAGCTCTACTTAGACCACAATAGACTCTGTCATTATATCTCAATAAAAGCAAATAATAATAATATATGACATCAGCTATGGAAGGGCATAAATATCTGATATTATGAAGAGCTGCTGGTCGATTCAGTAGATTGAATGCATTCATGGCAAGAACAGCGTCTGAACCTTTATCTTGGAAAGCATGCAAGATTTATGCCATGTATGGCAGCTTCCACCCCAGCCACCTGACCAGCACAAAGCTGGAGTGAACCTGCTGCTTTCTGTATGTCCACGCTGGTGACATGCATAATGGCCTTAGCAAAAATCCGTCTGGCGGCTTTACCAATTCCTATTGGCTTCACTCATGGATTTTTATCTAATGCAATGAGTCGGCAGGCAAGCAAGGGTGCAAGCCCCTTATGTGGTACAAAGGCACCTTGCCAGGAGAGCTAGTGAATGGCAGAGTTGATTGAAATGAGGTGCACATTCGTTTCCATCCACTGGCATCAATGCCAGAAGATCCAGCAGCACCCTCTGTTCGAAGGGCTGCGTCACATATGGCAACTGCATTGGTTCTATCAAATAGGACTGGGTGGACAGTAGTTGGGCCTTCAGCAGTATTGAAGGGTCTGCTGGTGATCCCAGGTGGGCGTTTACGAACTGTTTAAGCAACGCAAATAGTTCGTAAACGCCCACCTGGGATCACCAGCAGACCCTTCAATACTTATTCATACTGTTGAAGGCCCAACTACTGACCACCCAGTCCTATTTGATAGAATCAATGCAGTTGCCATATGTGATGCAGCCCTTCGAACAGAGGGTGCTGCTGGACTTGTTTGCGTTGTATTATCTGAAGAGGGCAGTGGATCATCAAGGTGGAGTACACCTGCTTTACTCTGTGTGGTCAGAAGACGAATTGCAAAGACACGTGCAAGACGCATGTCATCACAATGTCATGTAAGGCTGCAGAGATGTTGTTGAATTGTTCTGCCCCCCACAAGTAGGTTTGGAATGTCACCTGCAAGCCACAACACCAACCTTCTATCAAAGCAGGCAACATGATCTCTAGACTTGGAGGCACTATAGGCTTTTGGAGAAGACATAACTGTGGCTGCTTTTAAGGAAATTGATTCTAGGGCTGTTGCATATGCCCAGATTAACCGAGCCAGTTCACTGATTAAATCTTTGACTTACCTGTGGGAATGGAGAAAACATTCTGTTTCCAATGTACAAGCTCAGAATACACGTCAGAAATATAGCAAGTGATTTGCTCAGAAGTGTGTGACCCCCATGTAAAGGATGGAGGCGACATGGGGATAACAGGAGGAAGGGAAAATGTTCTATTTAGTGCACATTGGGCTAAACGAGGGCTTTCGTCAACAATAGGGCCATCATTGGAATCTGTTGTCAACTTGCGTGCGGCTGCCACCCCCACTGCTGCTGCTGCATTAGCAGAAACACCGACATCTTCACAGGCCTCGCTTGAAGTGTTCTCACATTTACCAAGGCGGCCAGATAGGCAGTTAGTACAGACGATGTGCATTTTCACACAATCACAACCCCTACAGCGTCCTTTACCATTGCATTGGCAGTACTGAGGCATGGTCGTACTCGACCAATCACCACTGTATTCTAACCTTAACCCTAACCCTAACCCTAACCTTAATCCTAAGATAAAATTAATTTAAAAAACGAAGTGTTGATTACGTCAGAGAGCTAGATAAATAGCCATGGACCGGCAATTTCCACCTGGGAACGAGAAAGGTGATGCAATACCGCAGAGTCGCATAATGTATAAAGCTGCAATAGTTCGACGTAAAGGTCTGGATACGAGATCACTTTGTTTTCAACCAATATGGCTGTAAGGAACTTCGGCACGCTTAGGCATGCAGTGAAACGTTTAGCAACGGGACAAGGACATGCCCGTAGTTTGAGCCACATGCCAGTGGACGACGTCCTGTACGGTTTGAACCACGACCAGTCGGAGGTAGGTTTAACCAACTCAGTGTATATATAAATTTGTGTGTGTTTTCCGAGTGTCCCTATGTGTATGATGTGTGTGTATGTGTGTATATGTGTGTGTGTGTGTGTATGTGTGTGTGTGCTTCTTTGCCTGATTGTAATTATGGAGGGTGTGGCGGAGGTGTGACAAACGCAGAGAAGAATGGTACTGAGCACCGTATTAAATAGTTGCAGGGCCAGGAGTAGTTGGGCGTGGCCCGCCCTTAGCGGCATGCTAAGGTCGGGCGCCACGTTCAACTAGGCCTGGAGCCAGTCCAGACTGTTTGGGGCGGGGCAAAGTGATTGGGGGGGGGGGCAAAGTGATTGGGGGGGGGGGGGCAAAGTGATTGGGGGGGGGGGGCATACAGTAGCTCACTACCCCGCACATATGCATGTGTACTGACGAATGTAATCACACACAAAATTACAAGGAAATTTATATATAATCATCGTGGGTACCACCACTGAGCTGTGGTGGTGGTGGTGGTGGCAAAAGGGAAGGAGAATTCATGTCTGTGCAATGGGGGGCGTGGCGATATGGCGATGGTAAAGGTCACCTTTGATGACTCCTCCCACTTTCAGCTGCGGACGATGGTTCGTAAGCTGTGCGATAAGGAGCTGGCACCTTTCGCACAGGAGATAGACAAGACCAATGGATTCTCCAAATTGCGTGTAAGCAAATGTGACATGTACCGTATATGGCATCGCGTGATCCAGTGGTACATGCAACCATAAACATATGCATGTACAAACTCCACTGTGGACTCATGAGTTTTTATTTGTTTAGAGTGGCATGTGAGTGTCTGCATATGTTTGTGTGCATGTGTGTGTGTATGCATGTGCATGTGTGTGCATGTGTGTGTGCATGTGTGTGTGTATGTGTGTGCATGTGTGTGTGTATGTGTGTGCATGTGTGTGCATGTGTGTGTGTATGCATGTGCATGTGTGTGCATGTGTGTATGTATGCATGTGCATGTGTGTGCATGTGTGTGTGCATGTGTGTGTATGCATGTGCATGTGTGTGCATGTGTGTGTGTGTGTGTGTGTATGTGTGTGTGTATGTGTGTGTATGCATGCGCATGTGTGTGCGTGTACCACGTGCTGAGGTTAAGGCTTTTTCCACTCCCTAATTTTTAGGAGTTCTGGCAGCAGCTTGGTTCATTGGGACTGCTGGGCATCACTGCACCTGGTAATAAGGGTGTTCATTTAGGGGGCGGGGGAGGGTGTTGATGAGGAGGGGGACATGAAAGAGGGTGCAAGGTCTGACAGTCATGAGGTCTGACAATCATGAGGTCTGACAGTCATGAGGTCTGACAGTCATGAGGTCTGACAGTCATGAGGTCTGACAGTCATGAGGTCTGACAGTCATGAGGTCTGACAGTCATGAGGTCTGACAGTCATGAGGTCTGACAGCCATGAGGTCTGACAGCCATGAGGTCTGACAGCCATGAGGTCTGACAGCCATGAGGTCTGACAGCCATGAGGTCTGACAGCCATGAGGTCTGACAGTCATGAGGTCTGACAGTCATGAGGTCTGACAGTCATGAGGTCTGACAGTCATGAGGTCTGACAGTCATGAGGTCTGACAGTCATGAGGTCTGACAGTCATGAGGTCTGACAGCCATGAGGTCTGACAGCCATGAGGTCTGACAGCCATGAGGTCTGACAGCCATGAGGTCTGACAGCCATGAGGTCTGGACAGCCATGAGGTCTGACAGTCATGAGGTCTGACAGTCATGAGGTCTGACAGTCATGAGGTCTGACAGTCATGAGGTCTGACAGTCATGAGGTCTGACAGTCATGAGGTCTGACAGTCATGAGGTCTGACAGTCATGAGGTCTGACAGTCATGAGGTCTGACAGCCATGAGGTCTGACAGCCATGAGGTCTGACAGCCATGAGGTCTGACAGCCATGAGGTCTGACAGCCATGAGGTCTGACAGTCATGAGGTCTGACAGTCATGAGGTCTGACAGCCATGAGGTCTGACAGCCATGAGGTCTGACAGTCATGAGGTCTGACAGTCATGAGGTCTGACAGTCATGAGGTCTGACAGTCATGAGGTCTGACAGTCATGAGGTCTGACAGTCATGAGGTCTGACAGTCATGAGGTCTGACAGTCATGAGGTCTGACAGTCATTGGGGTTGACACTGAAGGTCAAAAACTGCCACTCACATTGCCACTGCACACACCACCCACAATGTATACACATGTACACATACACACACACACACACACACACACATATGCATGAACACACACACACGCACATACACAAACACATATACACACATGCATGCACACACACACACACACACACACACACACACACACACACATACACACACGTAACCAACCCAGCCAAATATGGTGGCTCGGAGCTAGGCTACTTGGAGCACTGTGTGGTGATGGAGGAGATCAGCAGGGCCTCTGGTGCCATCGGGCTCAGCTACGGGGCCCACTCCAATCTTGCTGTGAACCAGCTGGTGCGCAACGGCAATGAAACTCAGAAGCAGAAGTACCTCCCCAAGGTGAGGTGGGAGAAGGTTTCAAAAGCGACAATTTAGATCAGAGCAATGTAGCAAAGTGACTGACTTAGGAAGCTGACGAGAGAAAATGATCAGCAAAGCTGCTCTGTTTTGGCATCCATGCTGGCTGGATACAATTAACCAATTCAAATTAAGTCTGCCAGAATAAGCTGCTATTTGGTTAACTGCAGCACCCTTAAAGTTGAAAGTTAGGTTAACTCAAATTACCTCCTCCCTCCCTCCCTCCCTCCCTCCCTCCCTCCCTCCCTCCCTCCCTCCCTCCCTCCCTCCCTCCCTCCCTCCCTCCTCCCTCCCTCCCTCCCTCCCTCCCTCCCTCCCTCCCTCCCTCCCCCTCCCTCCCTCCCTCCCTCCCCTCTAGCTCATCACTGGTGAGCACATGGGAGCTCTGGCCATGAGTGAGTCTGGATCGGGAAGTGATGTTGTCTCCATGCAGCTACGAGCAGAAAGGGAGGGTGAGTTGCCACACAACAGGGAGTCAGACTATCCGTATGCAATGACCCTGGCCTTGCATCCTTCCCTCCTTCCTCTCTCCTTCCCAACCACTCCCACCTCTTCCCCCATCCCCCACCCCCCTCAACTCTCTCGTTGTAGGCAAACACTATGTTCTAAATGGACACAAGTTTTGGATCACCAATGGACCAGATGCTGATGTGCTGTTTGTGTACGCCAAAACCAACCCCAAAGGTGGTGCGAATGGTATTACAGCCTTCATTGTGGAGAAGGTGAGATGTGCTGGCATTAGATTGGCATAGAAATTTGCATTATGGTACCTTGAAATGGGAGTGTGTTGAAGTGCTTAAAGTAGATTCTAGAACTTTCAAATGTGTATTGTGTGATGCATTTGCCTGACCAGTTTCTTTGTATGGAAGCTTACCCATTTCTCGTGTGTACTTCATCATACCTTTAGAACTCTATACCCACTCTTGCCTCGTCTACCTCTTCTCCTTTTCCTCCCACTCCTCCCCCTCCCTTCCTCTTCCCCTTCCTTCCTCTCCCTCCCTTCCTCCTCCTCCCCTTCCTTCCTCCTCCCCTTCCTTTTCTCCTGCCTTCCTCCTCCCCCCTCCCTTCTTCCTTTTCCCCTACCTGTGCACCCAAGTCAATTCTCTTAAACCATCTTCTTTTATTACTGATAACATGGGTTCAAAATACTCTTCCTGTTTGTTTCAGGGCATGCCAGGATTCTCCACATACCCAAAGCTAGACAAACTGGGCATGCGAGGGTCCAACACTTGTGAACTGGTGTTCGATAACTGTCGTGTACCAGGTGGGTGAGGGGGTGGGGCACAGAGCCAAGGGGGTGGGGCTTGAAGCCTACTGGCAATGATTTCATGTGCCAAGCGGGTGGTGGGGGTGGGGCACAAAGTCGGCATTATTGGAGATACGATGATGTCATCCTTTCACTGTGTGGGCATTACATCACACACATACTATGTTTGTTTAGAGTAATCTTATAAGTATGGACAATATATCAGTTTTGAGTCATCACCTTTCTGTAAGTACCAGACCTCCTTTGTATCACCTCAGCTGCCATTTTAGCTTGCTCTGGAAGGAACGGACAATGCAAGTGGAAGGGATTAACCCCCCCCCCCCCCCTTACTGCTTATCTGATGCATAGAAGAAGGGGATGGGGAGGAGAGTTATCTGAGGAAGGGGGTGGGGAGGAGAGCATAGAGGATGGAGAGGAGAGTTATCTGAGGAAGGGGATGGGGAGGAGAGTTATCTGATGCGTAGAGGAAGGGGATGGGGAGGAGAGTTATCTGAGGAAGGGGATGGGGAGGAGAGTTATCTGAGGAAGGGGATGGGGAGGAGAGTTATCTGAGGAAGGGGATGGGGAGGAGAGTTATCTGATGCATAGAGGAAGGGGATGGGAAGGAGAGTTATCTGATGCATAGGATTGTTCGATCACACCTGGGTTACAATGTTTCTCTTCTCTCTTCTATGTGTGGTCTTGCAGAGGAGAATGTGGTGGGGGGGTTGGACAAGGGTGTGTATGTCCTCATGAGTGGGCTGGACTACGAGAGGTGTGTACTCTCGGCTGGCCCGGTGGGGATCATGCAGGCGTGTGTGGACGTGGCCTTTGCCTATGTGCACCAGAGGAAGCAGTTTGACAAGCAGATCGGCACGTTCCAAGTGAGTGCATGTAGGTGCTTGGGTGTGTGAGTATGTGGGGGAGGTGATGTGTAAGTATTGTGTGTGTGTGTGTGTGTGTGTGTGTGTGTGTGTGTGTGTGCGTGCGTGCGTGCGTGCGTGTGTGTGTTGTGTGCGTGCCTGTGTGTGTGTATGTGTGTGTGTGTGTGTGTGTGTGTGTGTGTGCTTCACGAACATATGCAAGTATGCAGGGTGTCCCACCATTGGAGGGTTGTTTAAATTAGCTGCTATTTTGCTTCATTTGTAATATATAAAGAGATTATGACATAAACAAATAAGTTATGCAATTACAATGTATTGTACTTCTATTCACACCTATCCGATAATTTTATATTATAAACTTTTTGGAATAAATTTAAACTCAAATCAGGTTTATGTGCTGGAACATTCAGTATTACGTATTTTTGTCACAGACCATTTAAAAACTGCAAGCTGCAAATTAATTACATTATATCTTTTCTGGTTCAACAGAGTGTGTTATTTTGAAGGGTTGTTGAGTTTATTAAAGTATTTTTTGCGTATTTTGTAATATTACTAGAAAGCAGGGTTTTTTTATTGACAACTACTATATTTTAATTAATTCCTTTTTGGCTAATTATACATCTTTGCCCTGTACATGTATATGATATGTTTAGGTCCTGTGTTTTCAGACATTAGGGTTAGGGTTAGATTACACAATAATGTTGCTGAATACCATGTTTTGGGGACTCGATCAGAACAAGGAAGGAGGTTCTAATGGGACCCTGAAATGAAGCTTGATGGCTTACAGGATGCATGAGCTGAAGACATTGTGTGTCATGTTATGTGTATAACAAAGTTTTGTAACAGGGAGGGGTTTTTGGGGTTGATCAGGGTGGGCAACCCTGACATAAAGTGAAATTCTGTCGGATAGTGTGGCAATCCTCTACACCTACTGTGCTACCTGTGTGTATGTGTTTGTAGTGTGTGTGTGTATGTGTGTGTGTATTATGTGTGTGTGTATTATGTGTGTGTATGTGTGTGTATTATGTGTATGCGTGTAGTTATGTTGTCCACTGTTCTTGAAAGACATTTGTACTTACATTTGCAAATCTTTTTGTTTTTTTGTTTTTTTTTGCCAGCTCATCCAAGGCAAGATGGCAGACATGTACACGCGGCTGGGGGCCTGCCGTTCCTACGTCTACAACGTTGCGCGAGCGTGTGACAAGGGTCAAGCCGACTCCAAGGACTGTGCTGGGGCCATCCTCTACACCGCAGAGAACGGCACCCAGGTCGCCCTTGACGCCATACAATGCCTCGGTAAGCGTTTAGGTCCATATAAAATACAAGTAGGTGAAGATAGAGGGACGGGGAGGGGGGGTTAGGGGAGTAAATGAGGGAATGAGAGAGAAGACTGAGATTAAAGAGAGGAGGGAGGGAGGGAGGGGGGAGGGAGGGAGGGGAGGGAGGGAGGGAGCAAGGAATAGTGGGCCAAGGGTCAGGAGCCGAGCAAATCGCATGAGCATTAAATGAGGAGAAAGAAGGTAAGAGAGAGAGAGAGAGAGAGAGAATGAAGAAAGAAAAGAGAGAACAAGGGGGGTTGTCACAGTGTAGAGAGTTTGTTGCAAAGCGGCCAATCGATTTGCCATCGCACTGTAGGTGGAAATGGCTACATTAATGACTATCGCACTGTAGGTGGAAATGGCTACATTAATGACTATCCAACTGTAGGTGGAAATGGCTACATTAATGACTATCCAACTGTAGGTCGAAACGGCTACATTAATGACTATCCAACTGTAGGTGGAAATGGCTACATTAATGACTATCCAACGGGACGTTTCCTGAGGGATGCCAAGCTGTACGAAATCGGTGCAGGTACCAGCGAGATACGACGATGGCTAATTGGAAGGACAATCAACAAGATGTTTGAGGGGAATTGAGTGGACTGGCTCTCCCCCCACGCACCCCCCACCCTTATGTATGTCTGTTCATACAGAGATAATTGTATAAGATAATATTTATATATTATCTTATATATTATCTCTGGTTCATATGGTTTTTTTTTTTTTTTTTGAGATTGAACCAGAGGAAATGCATAGGTGAAAGACGCATTTGTGATTCGCTGTGAACTAAATGTTAAGGGTTAAGGTGGAGGCAGCATATTCCGTATAGCTTATCGATATAAACTAACTCGTCACGATTGAACGGTCATGAGGAAGCAAAAATGCAAAATATTCAATGGCGGAATAGATTACGTAATCCAGCGCCGAGGCACTGTGTGTTATAGCTTGCAATAATGCTGTCTGAATGCTCCGTCATGCTTAGCTGGCATAGTCGTAATTCCCATTGTGCTTGGCATAGTGATTGTTTCCTCATAAGGGGGCAGGCGACAGCCAGTCGGGTGTGGGTAGGGGTGCTGACCTCCTACCCTGAGCCTGACTGGAACCAGGGGAAAACGCAGGTTCCCTTTTGGTTAGCCCACACACCTTGACGCTGGTCAAGGTAAGGTGGTTAGGTCAAGGTAGAAGCCCGAAGGGTGCCGCCTGCCATTGATGTATAAGCAAGAACACAGCAATGCATGTACAAGTACAGTCAATGTACTGGTGATGTGGCGGGTGGGTAAGCAATGCAGCTGGCAGTTAGCTGTAGACTGAGTGATTGCAGCCCACCCTACCATCCTTTATACACGTGTGGCCTGGAACCATATCAGGTGTCTATACCTTTGGGTACAGTGTGTTTGATTGGTTTGACTGAAGGGGAGGGAATTAGTTAAATGGAGGTGAGGCTTTTCCCAGACTTTTAGGCTCAGGGTTGAGACTTTTCCCTGGGGATGTTCCCAGGCTAGGGTTTGCTATTTGCTCGCATTCACCAAAACCTTAAACCAAGTTTAGTACCTAAACAACCACATAATATATGCTTGTACTCAACACGAAAGGTAAGTTAGTACAGAATAACTGTATAAAAGACACAACAATACGAAAATACCCAACCTACATACCGCATATCTTAATAACGGTACAGTGTGTAATATTGTAATACGGGTAACTGGTAGAGCGGCATACAATATACTGGAAAGCCATTTGCTTGGCATAATGGACAAAACAGCGAGAGCGCAGGTAAAACGTGCCGCCGAAACTGCTCTCCGTTGTCTCTCCCGAGGACTGCACGTGGAGGCTCTGTACGAACTGCTCCAGCTCACACGTGACCACCCCGAACACGTGCGCGCCATAAAGCAGAGCTTTCTTAGCTCCCTCGCCGCTTTCCTCGACTCGGTGAACTGCGGCGACAGCCAAGCCGACCTCGAACGGTTCTCCCGCGTCGCCCAGGACGTGTGCGAGGTCTACAGCCACGACGAGGCCGCGCTTACCATGCTTGGAGTCAAGTGTCTGGACGAGGGCCTCGTCAAGCAGGCGCAGTTCTTCCTGGAAGCGGCCCTGCGCGTTGACCCGGACTGCCTGGGCGCGAAGGAAAACCTACGTGCCCTCTACGACCGAATGGTGATGCGGTGGCACTTTCTGATGCTCAACGACCTCAGCAGGAACATGGCCTACGCGAATGCCGTGGACAGAGCCGTGTCACGACGCCCCGACTGCTGCGTCTTGGATATAGGATCCGGCACAGGTATACTGAGGTGCGCGATTTTGTTTTAATTATACAATCTCGTATCCAGACCCTCCCCGATGGCGATATTAATCATCGTTACGTACATAGGTCTGGGTATGAGGGTTTGTTATCACGTGCCTACTTTAACCCCTTGCAAAACATGTTTCATACACACGTACACATACATACACACACACATACATACATACACACGCGCACACACACACGCACACACACACACACACACACACACACACACACACACACACACACACACACACACACTGCCTACAGTATGATGGCCGCTAGATCGGGAGCCAAGATGGTCAGTGCCTGTGACTTCAATGAGACCCTGTTCTCCCTGTCACGGGACATCGTGGCAGCCAATGGGTTTGAGGGACGAGTGAACATCATACACGCCCTTTCCACAAGTCTCACTGTGCCACGAGATATTCCGAACAGGTTTGTGTGGGTAGTGGACATTAAGTCGCATAGTGGTTGCCGATTCAGTAAGGAGGGTTTTGGCCATCCCATCAAAACTGCAGGTTGAAACCATCCACTGGTTTTGTCACAACCAATGTGTGCAGCTTGAGACGTCTCGTCACCCACCCTTCTGCCTCCTCCTCATCTCTCTCTCTCTCTCTCTCTCTCTCTCTCCTCTCTCTCTCTCTCTCTCTCTCTCTCTCTCTCTCTCTCTCTCTCTCTCTCTCTCTCTCTTCTCTTCTCTCTCTCCCTCCCTCCTCTCCCTCTAGATCTATCTCTCTCTCTCTCTCTTGCACACTTGTGCCATACATCAAACAAGAACCTTGCTGTTGAGAGGACACACCCCTTGGTTGTGCTTCTTCTTGTATGCAGCATTCACCTACAAATTATTAATGCATATGCAGTTACTGCTATTGGTATTATTTTTTGCAATTTTGATGAATGTTTTTTTTATTTATTAGTATTACTGCAAGCTTTACTGATATTTAATTCATTGCAAATTGTTATTGCATCCTTCAATCTTTGACTCAGAGCATGCATGGTGCGTCACTATCATGACTCATTTTAAAGAAGTACTCAAATTTTGCCAAACAGATGGTGTTATGCTAATCTCCTTCTGTACACAGAGCTGACCTAGTTGTCACTGAGATTGTCGATGCTGGTCTTCTTGGAGAGTACATTGTCCCCACACTCAGACATGCCTGGAAGGAACTCTTGTTACCAAGGATACCACGGCCAGCTGGTGTCGAGGCCTCTGTGTGTGGTCGGGGAGGGCATGTCATCCCTCGAGGAGCAACCGTGTATGCTGTGGCGATAGAATGTCCAGAGATTCGTCGGCAGAGCAGGTGACCATTCGTGTGTGTGTGTGTGTGTGTGTGTGTGTGTGTGTGTGTGTGTGTGTGTGTGTGTGTGTGTGTGTGTGTGTGTGTGTGTGTGTGTGTGTGTGTGTGTGTGTGTGTGTGTGTGTGCATGTGCGTGCGTGCGTGTGTGCGTGCATGCGTGCGTGTGTGCATGTGTGATAGCACAGGGGTTAATTTTTTTAGTGTAGTATAAACGTTCTGAGCAGAAATAATCGGACCGTGCCATAACATTCATTTTAATCCAATGCCTAATTTATCAAATGATGCCGTGTGTTTAGGCATCCTCTCTGTTTAGTTGGAATTATGAAAGTTCACAAATCTCTTCCCTTGAGTGTTTTGATGCAACAAAAACGTTCAAGGCTCGTATGGTTGAACTTCCTTAATCGTTGCTGTGCAAAGGGACCTAATGCATATATTATAAAAGTTTCCAGTACAAGAAATAGAAAAGTAAATGCATTGAAATGTATGGCTAATTAAAAATTCAGTGCCTTACAACTCTATGACAGGTACTCCGATTCTCAGTGCATAAGAAGCAATGTGTAGAGATCAATTTCACATCAACAACAAAACAAAAGCATAAATTGAGAGAAAACATCTTTAAACATCTGTTCATTTGGTGTGGAGTTACTTTACAAATGAGCAACTGTATGTTCAGGTGTTCAGCAGACATCTGCCTTCTGAACCTACCAACTGTGTCGTCCAGAATGTTGTTGCATTTGAGCAATCCCAATATAGGCTGCACAGAAACTATTCAGAGTATGTTCATCTGTCAGGACCATCTTGTTGATATTAAGCAAGGCTGGGTCACAGTCTAACCTACCTCCCTAGTGGTCACCGTGGACACAGTGGTCACCTCCCCATTGCGAGCGGTTTTAGATGGACCAGTTTATGCTACTCTACTCTGCAAGCATGTGATATATATACCACCATTTGTATTGCAGCCACTACTCCTTAGTATAGTGGCTGCTTTAGGGTTCGACTGTGAAATTACATCACTGCATGCCATTTATGTGCACGGTCCCCCCATTCCTTCTCCTTGTTCACAAACGTACACACAAACACACCGCATGTACATACATGCACATACATACATACACACATATACACAATGCATACATGCACAACACACACACACACACAACACACATACACATACCCCCCCCCCCCCCCCACACACACACACACACACAGGCTCCTGTCCAGTCACATATCTGGTCTTGACCTGAGCTCTGTTGAGGTAGAGGGAAGCGACAAGACCAGTGATGCAAATGGTACAACTGCTGCACTGCCATTGGATGCTCAGCACCGAGGGGTTTTCCCTCTTGTCCATGAACCATACACCTGCGAGCGTCTTGCACAGGTTAGAGGAGGCTACTTAGCTCTCACTGGTGTGCACAAGATCCTGGAGTTCGATTTTTCAGACCCTGAGGTTAGAGTTTTTTTTAGCACACACACACACACACACACACACACACACACACAATTCCTCAAGGACCGCAATAAAGACTACTATTTTGTTAACCAATTAACGCCGAGATACACATATCTGTGTCAAAGATGTGTTTACCGTTACCAAACAATTCTTCCAGACCCTATACCACTTAGAAGTTATTCGCGTTTACGGCTTCAGTTTATATTGTTGAAACCCTCCTTCCTACTACCTATAACATTCCTCTGTTGCCTCATTTAGTTGATTTTTGGACAACTCTACTGCTAAACAAAAAATATTCCAGCGTTAATTGGTTAATACAGTTCGAGCAGATAAGTGCATCCCCTCATTCTATCGCATAAAACTTGTACCCATTTCTTTTTCAGCATCTCTAACCAATCTCTAACCATTGTCTCTTTTTAACCACGCCCCGCCCCCTACCCAGATTCCACTTCCTGAGAGTGATGTGGTGCTGGCAGTCACATCATTGGGGCAATTGGACGCCATAGCAACCTGGTTTGACCTCCATCTTGACGAGGAGATATCTATCTCCACCTCCCCACTCTGGGACATCTCCTGGGAGCAGGCCCTCTTCCCCATGCAGAGGGGTGTGGCTGTTGACCCTGGTAACCACATCCACCTCCACAGCAGCTGCTCTGACATCCTGCTGGATGTGAGACTGGTGGGTGTGTCCAGCAACACCAAAGCCACGCCTCCTCCATCTGTTCCTTCCTCATTCCCACCAGTGGGTGCTTTACGTAACACGGAATCCGTTTGCAGGTCAGGCTCTATGCAGGAAGACCCTCCCCCAACTCCACCCACAACCACACCCCTAGTATCATACATTGAGAGGCATGAGGTGTGTCGTCTGAACGATGTGCTCTACATGGAATGCTACCTCTGCTCGTTGCGGGAGGCCATCTTGACTGCAAGGAAGGAGGCTTTGTCTGGGTCCGAGAGTGAGGAGGATGAGATGGTGTGTGAGGACATGCAGGGACTCTGTATTGGAGGGGGAGGAGTTGGGGGTGGGGTGAAGGTTATACATGGTGAGGGACAGGTGAGCGGGTCTGATGAAGGAGGTGTGGCTGACTGTCTGGTACTGGATCTGACCCACGGCCCATCCTTGTTTGGTATTGTGGCAGCAAAGGAAGGTAAGTGTGGATGTGGTAGTGGGAGGGATGGTGTGTGTGTGTGTGTGTGTATGGTGAGGGATGGTGGGTGGGGTGAGGGATGCTATGGTGGCGGAGGGATGGTGGGTGTGTGAGGGATGGTGGGTACGGTGGGAGGGATTGTGGGTGTGGTGAAGGATGGTGGGTGGTGGTGAGGAATTGTGGGTGTGGTGAAGGATGGACTTTTGAAATATATATTCTGTTCCGTTGCCATAATGTCTAGGTGCCGACTTTGTTCAGGTAGGGAGGAGCCAGCCCATGTACCAATCATTCCAGACGTGTGTGGCAGAGGCCAATGGCGTCTTGGAGCACATCGCCATCTCACGTCTGGAGCTCTCATCCCTCACACCCTCGCACCCCGTGTGGGACGTGGTGGTGTCTGATGTGGTGGGCCCCCAGGGGACCCTGCGTCCCGGAATATTGGATGAGCTAGCTTACCTCAGGTAGAACAAAAAAAAAACATAGGAATGTGTGTGTGTGTGTGTGTGTGTGTGTGTGTGTGCATGTGTTTGTGCGTGTATGTGTTGTGTGTGTGTGTGTGTGTGTGTGTGTGTGTGTGTGTGTGTGTCTTCAATTTTGGGTGCATACATTATGTGTGCATATATTTGTATGTTTGTGTGTGTGGGTTTGTGGTATGCGGTTACACATTGGGTCAGAATATCTGCGTGTGTACGTGAGCATTTTTGCATGCATACCTCAGTGAGTACAGGTGTGAGTGCATATGTGGTGTGTGGTGTGTGTGTGTGTGTCAGTATACGTGTATGGGTGCACAGGGCAAGTCTCTGTTGGTACACAGGTGCCAGCATAATAGCAGCTTCTGGTGGGTGTGGTTTCATTCCCTTGCAGGTCACAGTTCTTCCACTCTGGCACTGAAGTCCTGCCTTCGAAGGTGACACTATACGCTGTCTGCATCTCTTCTCCTGCCCTGAAGGCTCAGTCATGTGTGCTGGGAACCATACCTACTTTGGGGTTCGATATAGCCAGCTTCATCAATCGGTACCAGGTGAGCCTTTCTTCCCTCTGTGTCCTTCGAACTTGCACCCTTTTCTTTTCTTCTCCCTCTCCATCTCCCTCTCTTTTCGATCCATACCTCTCCTCCTCCCCTCTCCCCTCCGCCCCTCTCCTCCTCCCCTCTCCTCCCCCCTCTCCTCCCTCCCCCTCTCCCCTCCTTCCTCTCCCTCCTCCCCTCTCTCTCTTTTACGATCCACACCCTCATCTCCCTCCTCCCCTCTCTCCTCTCTTTTATGATCCATTTCCCTCCTCCCCTCTCCCTCTCTTTTAGATCCTCCTCCCCTCTCCCTCTCTTTTAACGATCCTCCTCCCCTCTCCCTCTCTTTTACGATCCTCCTCACCTCTCTCCTCTCTTTTACGATCCTCCTCCCCTCTCCCTCTCTTTATACGATCCTCCTCCCCTCTCCCTCTCTTTTACGATCCTCCTCCCCTCTCCCTCTCTTTTACAATCCATCTCCCTCCTCCCCTCTCCCTCTTTTATGATCCATCTCCCTCCTCCCCTCTCCCTCTTTACGATCCATCTCCCTCCTCCCCTCTCCCTCTCTTTATGATCCATCTTCCTCCTCCCCTCTCCCTCTTTTACGATCCATCTCCCTCCTCCCCTCTCCCTCTCTTTTATGATCCATCTTCCTCCTCCCCTCTCCCTCTTTTACGATCCATCTCCCTCCTCCCCTCTCCCTCTTTTACGATCCATCTCCCTTCTCCCCTCTCCCTCTTTTATGATCCATCTCTCTCCCTCCTCCCTGCTTGTCTTTGTCTTCTTTACATCCTTATTCACTCCCACCTTCCCTCTCTCTCTCTCAACTTGTGGCCTGCCTTCCTTTGTATCAATCTTTGCTTCCCAAAAGGTGTCTCATTTTGTTGACGTGGACCTTTCCACACTGCCTCACGAGAAGCTGTCAAACACGTTTGAACTTCTGACGATAAATTTTGGCACACTGAGCATAAAGCCACTGCAGGTTGGAGGTGGGATGATGTTGGGTGTTTGGTTTGTCCTGAAGGGTTTGTGCACCACTCATGCATGTGGGCTAGAGTTTTTTTATTTCTTGTCTAGGTGAGTGATTGGTCATCTAGGTGGTGGGTGGTCATCTAGGTGGGTGGATGGTCATCTAGGTGGGTGGATGGTCATCTAGGTGGGTGGGTGGTCATCTAGGTGGGTGGATGGTCATCTAGGTGGGTGGGTGGTCATCTAGGTGGGTGGGTGATCATCTAGGTGGGTGGGTGGTCATCTAGGTGGGTGGGTGGTCATCTAGGTGGGTGAATGGTCATCTAGGTGGGTGGGTGATCATCGAGATGGCATTTGTACTCCCCCACCATAACCCAGGCCGAGGCTGAGATGTGTGTTACCATGGAAACATCAGGCGCCATCACAGGAGTTGCATATTGGTTTGAGCTTGCACTCGGAGACAACCAGACGATATCAACTGGACCATCGGCCTACGAAGGGGTGTGTCCTTATTTATTGTTCATTGTGCTCATGTGCTCTGTAAGAATTATTTTGTCACGTATTCGTTACACATACGTGCAAGTTTGTCACTACAGTACCGTATTCGTTACACATATGTGCAAGTTTGTCACTACAGTACCATATTCGTTACACATATGTGCTAGTGCTTCATCGTAATATTTGCAGGTTAAATGATGACTGTGTAATGTTATACAATTGATAACCGGTGTAATGAACTTTTCCACATTGCGTGCTTTTAGCATTACTTTGCACTTGTTAATTAATCAGGTTGTACTTTATAAAATAATTGTGATAGCTGTAAGCTTAGTGTCCAACGTTTTTAAGCTGTTGCACACATGAACTATCTCTCTGGTGTCGTGTGGGTGTGGGTGTGGCCATTTCCACACAGAGCCATTGGCACCAAGCTGCGTTCCTCCTCGGCGAAGACCTCGCCGTTAGCAGAGGCCACCAGCTGCTGGTGAGGGGCGTGGTCAGAGACAGCTGCTTAGACATTTCTCTCAGAGCTGCCATCTAGGATGCAAAGTGTAGCCAAGAAGGCCTTGTGTCAAGCCAACCCAATAGACCACTTGGAATGGTTGAAAAAGGGGGTGGGGAGAGGGAGAAACTTCGAAAATTTTTGGCGACATTGACTTGTCATTAGTAGCAGCTGTTATTTTTTCATTACAACATTCACATTGCGTATGACTTAATAATTGTGCATGCGGAGATAAATATTTGTACAGGACGGACTCGCAGTGTTGCTGTGATGTGTAATGGGTAAGCTGCAACACAGGTGCTCACAGACACATCAGTGAAGGTTGGGATGTGACGACGGACGGAAACTATTACATTTACAGTGCTGGCCATTTTTTGCGCTCAGTGTGAGGTGTTCTCCGTGTCTCCTTGCTCACACAAGTACTTTGACCATCGCGAAGAGGCGTTGGGCAGGTTAGCAGTCCCTCCATTGTCTGCAGACGGGGGCAAGCCAGTCGCAATGTTTGCTCATGTACATGCTGCACAATTGCACAGTACAGTCGCACACATTCACACAGTACAGTCGCGCAGTACAGTCGCGCACATTCACACAGTACAGTCGCGCACATTCACACAGTACAGTCGCACACATTCACACAGTACAGTCGCGCACATTCACACAGTACAGTCGTACACATTCACACAGTACAGTCGCGCACATTCACACAGTACAGTCGTACACATTCACACAGTACAGTCGCGCAGTACAGTCGCGCACATTCACACAGTACAGTCGCACACATTCACACAGTACAGTCGCGCACATTCACACAGTACAGTCGCGCACATTCACACAGTACAGTCACACACATTCACACAGTATAGTCGTACACATTCACACAGTACAGTCGTACACATTCACACAGTACAGATGCGCACATTCACACAGTACAGTCGCGCACATTCACACAGTACAGTTGCACACATTCACACAGTACAGTCGCACACATTCACACAGTACAGTCGTACACATTCACACAGTACAGTCGCACACATTCACACTGTACAGTCGTACACATTCACACAGTACAGTCGTACACATTCACACAGTACAGATGCGCACATTCACACAGTACAGTCGCGCAGTACAGTCGCACATTCACACAGTACAGATGCGCACATTCACACAGTACAGATGCACATATCCACACAGTACAGATGCACATATCCACAAGCACAAGTGTACATTCACAACAGTACAGTTTGCTCACGCCACATTCACACAGGCACAAGTGCATACATTATCACTATTTATTAAATGGAAACTGCAGCTCTCTTTATCATCTTCACCACCTGTAACCATATTTCTCACCCACCTGCTCCAAATCGACCGATGTCCATTTTGATCTTTGATATCTCTTCTTGGCGGTAGGGC
Source organism: Ephydatia muelleri (assembly GCA_013339895.1). Classification (NCBI taxonomy): domain Eukaryota; kingdom Metazoa; phylum Porifera; class Demospongiae; order Spongillida; family Spongillidae; genus Ephydatia; species Ephydatia muelleri. Next base: position 12,141,560 of record JABACO010000005.1, read on the forward strand.
CGATGGGACTGAGGTGGGTTCACATCGGGTGACCTCGTCGCTTCCAGCTTCCTGTACGTCCCCTCAGTGACGACCCCTGTGATGTTCTCACCAATCAGATCGAAGGACTCATCATTGGTTAGGGAATGAGGGCTGTGTGGAGCGGAAGTGAAGTGCGTCTGTGGAATATTGATACTACCAAAGCAATGGATGAGTGAGTGGGGCAGTGACTGTTTGCCCATTTCAGAACAAGGAAATCACATTGGAAAACAACAAGAATCAATCGCATTGCCAGAGGTGATCGTACACCAAGACCTTATAATTGGATAGCTAGTATTCAACGGGACCTGCATTTAACACTCCAACACTGCAATGATGCAATGAGCCAATGAATAGCTGTGATGGAGTGCGTTATTTTTCCCCTGTCTTGAGCCTCGAGTGTGAGCAGCTAAAGGACATGCATCCACTTCCCTTTTTTTGAGCATTATGTGTTAATCCTGCTTCCCTCAAAGGGGGAGCCCTTTTGAAGCTGTCACTTCTTACCTCACACAATCCTCTTTCTTCTTCCTCCTTTTGCTGGGCACTTCTTTGCACACATCGTAGGCTGCCCTCTCGGTTGTAAAAGGACCGTCACAGTCCACATCCTGGTGCAAGAGGAGTTAAGTGTGAAATGTCACAGTCTAGATCCACTGAATGCATGTCATTTGCGGGTACAATGGTGTCGGTATGCACCTGGGGTCTATGTACCAGGGGTCATATGCACCTGGGGTTCATTGCATCGGGTCGAT
>JABACO010000005.1:12148359-12159770 GCA_013339895.1 Ephydatia muelleri
ATGCAACACTACACACAAGTCACACATGCACGCACATACATACACAAACACACACATACACACACAAACACACACAAATTCACAAAGACACCCCTTACTACATGTACCACACACACATACACAATCCTACTCACACGATCTACCCAGACCTAAGAGTAGACAGTCATATGGCAATATTGAAACAAGCTAACACACACACAAACACACACACACACCTACAAACACAATCACATACAAGCTAACACACACATACACTCACACACAAGCTCACACACACGAACACACACACAATCACACACAAGCTAACACACACTCACACAATCACACACAAGCTCACACACACACAAACACACACAAGCTAACACACACACACAATCACAAACACACAATCACACAAGCTAACACACACAATCACACACGAGCTAATACACACACACTCACATACACAATCACATACAAGCTAACACACACACACTCACACACGCACAATCGCACACAAGCTCACACACACACTCACACACGCACAATCGCACACAAGCTCACACACACACACACACTCACACACGCACAATCGCACACAAGCTAACACACACAGTCACACACAAGCTAACACACACACACACACACACACGCACACATACACGCACAATCACACACAAGCTCACACACACAAACACACACAATCACACACAAGCTAACACACACGTGTACACAATCACAAACACGCACATACTCACACAATCACATAAAAGCTAACACACACGCACGCACAATCACACACAAGCTAACACACACAAACACACACACACACTCACATACACAATCACACACAAGCTAACACACACAAACACACAACACTAACACACACAATCACATACAAGCTAACACACACACACTCACACACGCACAATCGCACACAAGCTCACACACACTAACACACACGAACACACACAAGCTAACACACACACACAAACACATACACTCACATACACAATCACACACAAGCTAACACACACAAACACACACAACACACATACACAATCACACACAGCTAACACACACAAACACAAACACACTAACACATACACAATCACACACAAGATAACACAAAAAAACAAAACACATAAAACTCAAACAAATCAACACAAGCTAAACACACACAAACACAACGAACACACAAGCTAACACAAACAACAAACACATAAACACACTAAATACACAATAACACACAAGCTAACAACACAACAAACAAAAAACAATCACAATAAACCTCACAACAAGCTAACACACAAAACACAATCACACAAGCTAAACACACACACACAAACACTACACACACACTCACACACAAGCTAACACACACACACGCACAATCACACACAAGCTAACACACACAAACACACACACATCACATACACAATCACACACAAGCTAACACACACACACACTCACCAATGCACAATCGCACACAAGCTCACACACACAAAAACACACACAATCACATAAGTAAAAACACAACACACATGCACAATCACACACACACAAACACACACACACACTCACTAACACACTCACACACAATCACACACAAGCTAACACACACACAAGCACACACCCAATCACACACAAGCTCACACACACACAAACACACACACACAAACACACACAATCACACACAAGCTAACACACAAGCACACGCACAATCACACACAAGCTCACATACACACAAACACATACACACACACTCACACACACAATCACACACAAGCTAACACACACAAACACACAACACTCACACACACAATCACATACAAGCTAACACATACACACTCACACACGCACAATCGCACACAAGCTCACACACACGCACAATCACACACAAGCTAACACACACACAAACACATACACACACACTCACACACACAATCACACACAAGCTAACACACACACGCACAATCACACACAAGCTAACACACAAACTCACACACACAATCACATACAAGCTAACACACACACTCACACACGCACAATCGCACACAAGCTCACACACAAGCTAACACACACACAAACACATACACACACACTCACACACAAGCTAACACACACACAAGCTAACACACACACAAACACATACACACACACTCACACACACAATCACACACACGCACAATCACACACAAGCTAACACACAAACACACACACTCACACACACAATCACATACAAGCTAACACACACACACTCACACACGCACAATCGCACACAAGCTCACACACACAAACACACACGCACACACACACACACAATCACACACAAGCTAACACACACACTCACACGCACAATCGCACACAAGCTCACACACACATACACAAACACACCAAGCTAACACACACACAAACACACACGCACACACACACACACAATCACACACAAGCTAACACACACACTCACACGCACAATCGCACACAAGCTCACACACACATACACAAACACACCAAGCTAACACACACACACTCACACACACAATCACCCACAAGCTAACACACAAACACACACACAATCACACACACAGACACACATGCTAACAACACACGCACACACGCAAACACACACACACACACACACACACACACACACACAAACACACAAATTCAGAAACACACTTCTCACTACAAGACACACATACACAATCTACCCAGACATAACAGTCATATGGCAATATTGACACCCAGTGAGCGAAATGACAAACAAGGGTTTTGTACTGACACCTTCAAATATTGGAGTTAGAACTGATGTTCGTCACAGAATGCTGACATTTTAGTGTCTGGAAGTATTAAAAGACCTGAAGGCAATGAAGCCAAGGCAACAAGCAACAGTCACTAGTCTAAAATGAACCACACACAATCCTACACACACACACACACACACACACACACACACACACACACACACACACACACACACACACACACACACACACACAAACACACACACATATTCACACAAGCTAACACGCATACACACAAACACACACATTCCAAAGACACTTCTCACTATAACACACACACATACAAACACACACACACACAAACTACAAACTCACACACAGTGTCTGAACGTCTGGTGGCTATTGGGAAACAATACAGGCAATGAAGGCAAGGCAACAAGAAACTCACTGGACTGTTTAATTTGAAAGAAGCTCACACGATCCTTTACACACATGTTCACACATGTGCAAATGTACAGTCAATCTCTGCATAGCACAAAAGAGCAAATAGCTCTAACTACTTTACACATAATATGAGGCCAAAAAGTTAGCAACTACTTGTGCACAAAGACTTAATGCTCTTCACTGAATGCTGACATCTTAGTGTCCCGGGTTAGAAGGAAGAAGTAAAGGCATGGCTGAAACGCTTACAAGAAACAGTACCTGCATTCGTCAATTATATTCTAATAGAAGCACTCATGCACTGTTTGCTTATGAAGTCATACACACGATACACATGCACACTCAACATCTCTACATGGACACATGTGCATACCGTGAAAAGTCACCCTACATTTACTTTTGATGAACAAACAAGGGTTTGGAACTTATAAAACTCTAAAGATTGGAGTTAGAGATAGAACAGAATGCTGACAGTTTAGTGTCTGGAGTAAGACAGATAGAATCAAGAATCTGAATGCATGAAGGTAAGGACACTAGAAACAGTACTGAATTGCTGAACTAAAGTCTTCTAAAGATTACACTGAACGCTCTCCACTAAATGTTGACAGTTTAATTATTGCCTGGAGTTATTTGGAAGGAATGATTAGCTTAGAAAATGATACCATAACTACTGTAGTAGTTGATTTCAAAAGGATCATGTAGACACATCAACACACAACATACTACACACAACACAATGCACACACACACACACACACACACACACACACACACACACACACACACACATACACACACACACATACACACACACACACACACACACACACACGATTATAAGATGATAATAGGCATTACCCCAGTTACATGCTCTTGAAAGCAGTACGTAGCTATACCCGCTAACACAGTACATGTAGTACTTTACGTTAGTGTGGTCTCTTGTGTACGTGTGAGTTAGTACTCACCCCCAATTGACCGTGAGGCACCACCATCATGTAGTTCCGAAATGAATCGCCCTCCTCGTGGAATATCTGATCGGACGTGTTCTCTTATGGAAGCGCACTGGTTTGTTATTAACGCAGCTTGACACGCCCTGCATGTATGCGACGAGGTACGATCGCACGATGGACTAATGTATGACGGCTATCAGGTTTAAATCGGAGTGGTAAGGTTTCTCTAACGGCGACACAGGAAAACACGCGTTGTTTTCATGATGGCGCTCGTTTCAGTTGCTACGTGTTCTGAAGGTAGAGCGCTGCGATGCGCTGTCTCTTGTTTGGGAGTGGCAGAGTACTGTGGGTGGATCTGCTCTTTGCAGGTTCATCACGTGACTGGACAGCTAGAGAGAGGACCTGCAGTCAACCATGAATTGGCAGGATCCGTACAACTGGTACACGAGAGAGTAAACAAATAAATCACCAGAAAAATGAGACAAAATCAATTTTCATCCTAATCAAGATAAAAAACCCATTAATTCTTTGAATTTTGGACTCATTTCAGTACCATGTTGATTTTTGTTGTTGCTATAGTCAGTTTCTATGGGACTTGATGTACAAACAGCAATTTTTAACTGTGTTCCGCTCTTTAACTACACCTTTCTGAAGTTGTTACCCTACTTTCATCTTTGTTTTTTACGTGGCTTGTATTAATATGCGGTTGCTAAAGCAACCATTAATACCTCAACACTTTAGGCCCGGATGTTTTGCTACATGCACGTAATCAATTAAATATGGCTGTTTCTAGTGAGAACGCGAGCTCTTTACAGTTGAGATCCCTGGAGACTACGATCGCAGTATTGAAGAGCAAAATGCCTCCGCGCCCTTACATTGGAACAAAAGCAAGATATTCTCGTCGCATACCACTCGCTGCAATAGTCTCGTACCCAGACCCTGATTCCCACAGCTGCGGATGGATTACATCACCGCTACCTCTTTCCACGTAGCGGTGATGTAATCCATCCGCAGCTGTGGGAATCAGGGTCTGGGTACGAGACTATCGCTGCAAGCCGGAGATTACAGTGGCGGATACAGGGGGGGGGGGGGGGCAAACCCGGCCAATGCCCCCCCTAACTAATAAGGATACGCCTCCTGTCCATTGTAATGAATTTAATTACATGTCATCAGCGACGCACTGTCGGCCTAGACCTGTTGTACGTATTAAATATCACCCCTGACACGTGGCCCTTTTTCTATTGTGCTGTTGAGCGTTCAGTTCGTACATTGCAAATTTCAATTGCCGTCAGGAAAGTAGTAGATCGGCGGAGTCCGCCGTCATCCGGATTCCATGGCTAAGCGTCAGCTGACTATTGCTGGCGGCGAGCAAATAGTGTATGTGCCAATGAATCATTAATCATACGAGCGAGACTTTACAAAATTCATTTTGTAGCGAAGAAAGCAGAGTCCACTCTTGAGTGCCTTCCAGACCCTGATTTGGCAACATTGCCAGAAAGTTTTATAGTGATGATCTGCCTTTTCCACAAGCATTTCATCAAGAGATTGCGCTTTGGAAAACCATGTGGAATAATTCCCCTATTAAACCAAACTCTCTTGTCACAACCATAGCAGACAGAAATGCATCCCTACCATGTTCCCAAAGAATTCTTTGAAACATTACACCAATTAGAAGTTATTCACGTTCACGCTTCATTTAATATTGTTTGAAACCCTCCTTCCTGATAACTAACATTCCTCTGCTGCCTCATTTAGTAGATTTTGGACAATTCTTCCGGCGTTAATCGGTTAAGCTACTGCTATTGACCTGTGTAACATCAAGTGGAGTGGAAAGAGCTAATTCCACTTTGAGATTTATTAAAAATGTCTATCGCAGCACTATGGGAGAAGATAGCGTTAATGTTATTGTATGTGCACAAAGATATTGAACTTAATATTGATGCTATCATTGACAGCTATAGTCGAAAATACCCTCGGAGGATGCTTTTAATTGACCCTATTTGTGAAGTGTGACTGTTATAATAGGAATCTTTAATCATTTGTATCCGTGAGTACATGTTTTATAATTTCCAAAAGTGCAACAACAAAACCCCAGTGGCTAGGGTTTTGGGGCGGGGATGATGGTGCTTACTGCGCTTTCCCAGACACCCTGGCAAGTTTGGAGGGGCACGCCCCCATTCCCATCCCTATATGCCCCCCCTAACACAAAATCCTATATCCGCCCCTGACTGCAGTATATTTTGACAATCGTATATGCCTCTTACCCTGACCTAGTGACAAAACTTGGCCTTTTTAGAGACTTGTAGCTGCGTGCAGTACGGTACCTTGTTTGCTCATTGCAGCACCTCTACTAGAGGTGCTGCAATTTTGCCAAGTAGTCCATGGAATAATTACAGTGGCAATCGCCATTTTTGGTAGGGAACGAAAAGAAAAAATAAAAAAACTCTGCGTTTAGGTTAACGCCGTCAGTACAGGATAGTGTGTACTCATGTAGATTATAAATACAAAATGAATAATATAGCTTCCCGCCTGAGTGGATATTGAACGAAATTGTCCAGACGGGAAACTTTACTATAATCACATTGGAATGAATGGTCTAATGATGTGCTGTTAAATCATATTTCCATGCAACACTGACATCATTCTCATCAGCACACACCAGTGACACCCAGTCTACAATGGATGAACAGTACACTCATGCAGTGCTCAGAGCTGTCGTGGTACAATTATGTCAGCCTCTTGGCTTGAATGCCTTGCAGTCTAGCGCCTGTGATGTGTTAGTTTACCTTCTAAAGAGCTATCTTCATATAGTGGCCAAGACTACTGCAGGATATAATATCCATGGTGAGGGAAGGGGCAGGGGAGGAGAAACAAATAGAAAGGAGGGATGTGTTGTAATGATGTGGCCTCTGTTGGTAATGATTGTTGTTGATCTTGGTATTATGTATTCATTGTTAGAAGCCAACAGAACTGAGCCAAATCTTTCGGATCTTGCATTAGCCTTTCAGGACCTTGGAGTATACCTTTGTGAGGTGTCTGAACTGTGTCGTGAACTGGATTCAAATCCCTATGTATACATTCTGCCCAACAACCCAGACCCAAAAAAGTCATGCCATGTATACAACGGAATTTCTTCCCACATCATGGTCAGGAGGGTCTTATCGTCAAATGAAGGTTGCATCCCACCTCTTCTACCACAGAAAGATGATGATAGCGATAATGTATGTATTGTGTGTGGGAAGGAGAGGAGCTTTGTGTAATGTGGTGGGTGGGAGGGGGAGGAGCCTTGTGTTGTGTGTGGTGGGTGGGAAGGGGAGGAGCATTGTGTTGTGTGTGGTGGGTGGGAAGGGGAGGAGCTTTGTGTAATGTGGTGGGTGGGAGGGGGAGGAGCCTTGTGTTGTGTGTGGTGGGTGGGAAGGGGAGGAGCATTGTGTTGTGTGGGGTGGGTGGGAAGGGGAGGAGCTTTGTGTAATGTGGTGGGTGGGAGGGGGAGGAGCCTTGTGTTGTGTGTGGTGTCCGTTAACACATCTGCAAACACAGAGACATGGGAATTGGAGAAAGACCTTGAAGTCAGTAGCTCTGAAGAGTTATCTCCTGGCAGTGTGCCAGAACCTACACCATGCATAGCCAATGTGGAGTCTGAAAGGGTGAGGACTGATACTGACGAGGATGAGGAGGTTGAAGGAGGTCATGGTGCAAAGGTCAAACTTCATGGTGGGCAGCTACACGTTGAGGGTTGGGAAACAGAAGAGGAGGTGATCAAGGCATCCCCCATTTGTGATGTAGATGGCTGGCTATTTCCCTGTTCTTGGGAGGTGTTGCCTAGCCTAGAAGATCTAGAAGATGATCTATCTGTGGGCGAAGAGGCTGTTAATATGCTGAACAGGAAACATGTCATGAAACATAAACCAACTCTCCAAGGTGCTCATGGTGTGGGTAATACCTTACCACCACATTTAGGTGAGCAGGAGTCATTCAGTTTGGTGGTAAGCATCAGTAAGAGGTTACTGGAAGGTCACAAGATTTCTGGCCCAGTTCAAAAGTTTGGGATAGGGGAGCATGGGCCCTTGTACCTTCCAGCTTTGGAAAGGTCCAAGAAAAAACTATCGAAGCATCGTAGAAAGAGAGAGTTGGACATCTCTGAGATAGAACCAATTGGAAAAGAATCCAAAAAGGTGCAATTGTGTGTGTGTACTATCAGTGGATAACTGATTGCACCTCACACACACATACACACTTACACACACCTATGCACACTTACACACACACCATTCTATTCTATTTCTATTCCAAATGTTCTATGCAGATCAAGATCATTTCTCAGCCATGCTTCTGCTCTGGCTCTTCATCAGATGGGGAGGGCACTCATCTATCCCACGACTGTAATGCTAAGCAACGGGTTGAGCTCAAAGGTAAACTAAAAGTGGACAAGGCAGTTGTGCACATCTCATGTAAACCACATGTGTATAGAGAGTACATGTAATGCTGGGAGAGGAATGGAAACTTGATGAAGGGGGGGGGGGGGGGGGGGGGGGATTGAGTAGGTGGGAATTAAAGTTGTTTGGAGTTAGAGTGAAGGAGGGAGGAGGGGATAAAACAAGGAGTGAGTATTGACACTGTACATGCATTTTGGTGCCACTTGGGTAGCAGCAGAACCTTCATTGAAGTCAGACAAGAAGGTTGGCTCATTGTCCAAAGGATTTTCTCACAAGACTAAGATCAAGAAATCGAAACCGCACCAGTGAGAGCAAGGAATGGAGTGGCGGGTGAAGGAGTGGAGTGGAGAGGGGTGGGGTGAAGGAGGGGAGAGGAAAGGGGTGTAGTGTGGTGAAGGAGCGGAATGAAGGGTGGAAGATGAAATATTATTTTGGCACTGACTTTGACTGTCTGGAGCTGTAAGTTGATTTAACCACTGACTTCTGTGTATTATCTGTACAGACTGCCAGCTGTGGTATCAGCAGTGACTCACCCCAGTGTAAGTGAATCATAGTGTGAAGATGACTTCCTCACTTCCCTGTATTATCCTCATCCCTCCCTCTACTTTCATCTTTTATCTCCTCTACCCTCACCTCTCCTCCGTGCTCTTAACCATCTCTCTGTGCAGTCTCACAAAGTGTCAGATACTCTCCCTCCACCCACTGTCCCCATTGGGTCTGACTACAATGTGAACAACATGACGATGGCACACCGATGATATGCTGTGATTCCTGTGATGAGTGGCTTCACTGGTGGGTGAAGGTTCGAGAGTAGTGTAGGCATGGATGTGTGCCTGCATGCATGCAGGCTATGTGGTGGGAGTGTGCTGTGATGCAAAAATTTTACCAGGCGAAAATTGTACCACCCTGTACAATTTTCGTTGCGAAAAGTGTACCGGCCTTGCCAAAAGTGTACTGAGAAAGGACCGTTAGCTCTATACGATGTCGGATTAAGCATTCTACTAGTTTAATGTTTAATTTCCTACAATCCATATTTAAGGATGGCCATCCTTAAATAAGGATTATGATGACTACTTTGATGTGCACATGATGCTTTGTTTTATATTAGTAATTCACTAGTTTCAAGATCATGCAGATCAGCGTAACTGCCATGATTAAAACAGGTTTGGTTTGCTCGAAAACTGGTATTACAGTGTAAATACGATGAAACTGCCATTTGCCACTGGCTATATATTAGTGAGCAAATTTACTCAAAGTAACATATGGCAAGGAAGGACAGGTTTCTGCTAGCTCTAGGAGTAGAATGCACACTGACAGATGGATCTGTGGAACAATATCCATGGCTTCAACAATCTATGCTCACGTACCAGCCAGTACTTCCAAGATCGAAGTGATACACTCGAAAGCGTCAAGCTAAGCATCCCTGCTTAGATACCAAGGGAGCCACAGAAAGTGACAGATGTAGTTTCTCAGTACGGATGGATAACATACATGTAGGCCTATGTGACCAAAGTGGCAGCACTGCATGATTCATCAAACTGAATACAGTGACAGCAACAGCAACTGTAGGCCTAGGCAATGGCATGGTCCCCTCGAGTCTAATTAATTGGGGCTATAAATTCCACTAGGAAAATCTAGAGTTTTATAACTATTGTGGTTTCTATGTTCAATAATCTTTACTGTTGTGATCCTTATTTAAGGATGGTGTCGATCCTTAAATAAGAATGTGCCACTTCCTCCCTGTTTTACCACATGGACATTGATCATATTGACATCATTTAAAGTTTGTTATGGAGGCTGATAAGAGTATAATCACACAGGGTTGCACTATATAAAAAGTATTGATTCATGCTGATTGAGGTGCCCAATACAGATCGAGGCAGTATTGCCATGCTGAAGCTGTAGTGTATGTAATCTTTAATCAAAATCTATTCTTTACAATCTACCTATAGCTTATATATTATGAATCACGCATGCACACACTTTATTGTAGATAGTCAATACATTACAGAAGCGCAATGAACACATGGAGAAGGAATGAGAGGGACTGGTAATCTTGTGCGATGCTCTATACTGATGATTGCCTGCTGATATCAGTAAGCAAACTCACACCACCTTATGACTTAAGGTGCCCTTGGCAAAGGCCAAGGGCACCTTAGGTCACACTTGCGATTGGGACAAAATGATGGGATTTGAACAGCAGAGCATACTTCTCCCTCTTTCTGGCTTCAGCAGCTGTGGTTACAGCTCTAGCTCCCCTTGTGGCTTCATGCAGAATGAATGATGCTGCAAAGGTGTCAACACACTGGCCAGACTTCCATGGGGCAATGGAACAACCATCAAGTTGCTTGCCATCTGATATACATAGGCCAATGGGCTTACTGCAGCTTAGTGACCTATGTATGATGGCATTAAAGGGTGGCCGAACCTTTCACTCCCACTGTGCCAATCGAACGCCTAAATACACTTAACCTTGCTGGCATGCCACCACATCAGCTTTGGAATGCCAATGATTCCTTAACCCCAAGGAAGGGTTATGCAATGGAACAAGACTACCACTTTAAAATGTGCACAATTTGCTTAAAGCAACAATAACAAGTGGTGATCATGCTGGTCATGTAGTCTTCATTCCATGCATAATCCTACAGCCAGGTAATGATTTTAGATTTCAGTGGCAGCGATGTCAGTTTCCTGTTAGAATAAGCACTTGCCATGACTATTAACAAGGTACAGGGCCAAACACCAAAGGGTGTACAAACACCAAAGGGTGTAAGAGTTTGGTTAAATGAGCCAGTTTTTACACATAGTCAATTGTATGTGGCAACCTTGTGTGTTGGACACCCTGCAAATGTCTGCTT
>JABACO010000005.1:12160770-12273270 GCA_013339895.1 Ephydatia muelleri
AGTTTGCAAGAGCAAGGAACGTACTCAACATAGCAAAAGTGAGTACAAGACAAAGCCACACAGGAAAGTTGTTGTGTGTTTTCATGTTGTTGTCATGGTTTTCTTTTAGGATGGCTACAGTGATTATGAATTTGAGGCACGCCTCAATTTCAAGGTTCACTCTGCATTAAGCTCACTGAATTAAACCTCTCACTGCTCAAAGGTTTACCATATATGGCATTACCTGTCTGCCTCTGGAGTCTGCAGAAAAGAATGTATATTTCCGTGCTGTGTACCTGTTTTGCACACTTGTGCAACACTGACTGTTGTGTGTGTGTGTGTGTGTGTGTGTGTGTGTGTGTGTGTGTGTGTGTGTGTGTGTGTGTGTGTGTGTGTGTGTGTGTATGTGTGTGTGCGTTGTGTCGGTGTGGAAATACAGTGTGTATGTGCTCAGTTTGCATTGTTTGTGATATAAATCATATTATTTACAGTGAGATATTTAAACCTGCGGAATCGTACAGTGTAGTGTTTATCCTATTCAGTTTCAGTACTTGTCTTTTACTCACATTTATAGGTGTGTTTATGAAACAAGTGCAACAGATTTTTCAATTCTTTTGTTCCTTTATTTCTTCTCATGATATGATCAGTTAACAATTCTTAGTCATCAAGGGCTCAGGCTTAGTGATCAGGATATAACCTAGCATTAGCATATGCTGGCTAGTTGTGTTGAATAACCTTGAGAAGGCTTCAATAACTTCAAGAACCCTTGACCATGAGTTTTCAATAGCTAAATGAATGCAGTTCCATCTAACTTATTTCCTCTCACACCCTTCCCCTCTCTTATGAGCGTGCCCTGCAGCTTTAACTGTTACACCAGGTGACTGCTTCAGGAAGAATAGGAAAACTCCGCAGATGATTTGGCTACAGAGATATATTGCCATACCGACTATTGTCAGGTGGTCTGTTCTAAATTTTTCAACCTCCCGATCACTTCTAGCATCTAAATAGATACCAGGACCATCATGTCAGAACAGGCTGGTTGTACAGAAGACAGCAAGGCGTGTGCATGTGACGAGGATGTAGATAAGAGTTTGCTTCATTATAATGACAGAGGATTGAAAAACATATTACTATGCACTTTTCAAAAGTATATGTGTTGTGTTGAATACATCATATGGGATCGTTTCTGACCTAACGAATGTTTTTTCAAGATTTCAAAAAAAAAATCGTTTAATAATCTGAAGTCTGAATGCCCTCTACACATTGCTTCTTACGCACTGAGAATCATAGTATCTGTCATTGAGTTATAAGGCTTAATTAGCCATATAGTTCAATGCAAGCAGTAGGCCTACATTTTTTTTTTTTTTAATCCAAATATAATAATCTACATACTATACAAAACAATGCATAAAAACAAAAGTGTTACTGATAAATATTTAGACTGAGGATGGTATCTTACCCTCAGCAGTGGCAAGGGTAAGGTCATGTTTGTAAATAGGGTGGCGATGTGATGACCTGCTTCCACGAATGCACAGAACAGCTCTATTGCGCGTACTGGTAATGCATGCGTTAGGTCCCTTTTCTGAAACGATCCGGTATTATTCTAAAATGATAAATGGAAATAAGTTATATTGGTCAGTCATCTGCTGGTCCAGTCCCGTATGCTACACTGTTCTATTTATGACTACTCAAATCACTGCACTACAACTGCAGAGTTCAATCAAGCAAATTATACACTAATAATGGTTGATTAATAATTGGTCATAGGTTCACATGCATAAAACTTGACACCTTCTACACCAATGTACATGTATATGTCAGGCAAATTATAACTACATGATGGCACTCCACACCCACTTTGGCACCATAACATGGATGCTTGGGGTCATCACATGCTTTCATGTCCTTTTGGGGGTGATGTTTTAACCAGACACAACCAAGAATGCCTTTCCCCACAAGTTGAGAAAGGAAGTGGTATTGTTCCCAAAGACCAATCTAGACCAACAGACAGTATAGTGCCTAACTGGTCCCAGCTGCATTGTCAATTAAGGTGATCAATCCATCATTGAGAAGCGGCTCAAACCTGTAGTCATGCAGCTGAGATGGGTGAAGAGGAAGCATTCAAGGAATGATGAGGCATGTGCCCTTAGAGGATGGTCATGTGTCCCTTTGGTTGTGGAAGTGTTTGGGGGATGGGGCAATGAAGCTGTTGATGTATTCTCAACCCTCTCCAAAAAAGTAGTCACCCAGCTATGTCGACTCGCAAATGAGGTTAAGTCAACCATCTACAGTCGCCTTAGCCTCACCCTAATGAGGCAGAATGCCAAGGCAATTTTGGCTCGATGTATCACACCAACCACCTCTTGCAAAATTTAGTTGTAGTGCTTCTTATGTATAATGTATCATAACTTGTTGTATAATATGCTTGTTGTATAATATGTTTCAACAATAATCAATTACAAACTACACAACGATGGAGGCAAATCTCCCATACTCCAGAATGATACCAGTTATTTGATTTCTTGCAATGGTGCAGCGACAGGTACAAGTGCATAAAAGTGAGAACAACAAACAGCACTGTACGCGTTCAAACAACACCAATGCTGCATTACTACAATAGAACAACTTCAGGCTACACTTGTGTGATATTTCTGCTTTCAGTGGTTTGCTACACACTATGGAGAGATATTAGTTTCCTGCAGTTTGTTTTTCGCTACTGACTGTAACTTGGGTATTGTCATGATCACCGTCACCATCATCACCAAAACCATCATCACCACCATCACCACTGTCACCATCATCATCATCATCACCATCATCATCATCACTCTCTGTGCTTCCATCGCCACCTACTGCCTCCTTGCTCAGCAATGCAGCATTCTGGTCAAAGAAGTGGTCAAAGGCATACGTTGAAGGTTCGACTCTTGATGACATGGTATCCAACAGCTGCTGCCTCTTGCAGCGTGCACTGACCTGTGGCATTGTGAGGTGGGAGGAGGATGGGAGGGGTAAGGTGGAAGGTGAGCCTGAAATATCACTGATACTGTGAACGTGCTTAAAAACAGCAATATATCAGCTCTGCTAGGAGACTTCCATGACACACGGGCCTGGGATGGTTTTCATACATTTCAGTGTGCATTAATTGGAATAGTGCAGGCACAAATAATGTGGCCATAATGTGATCACGTAATGTGCAATGTGCGGAGTAGTAAGAAGCAAAAACACTACAATATTCTCCACCACAGAGGTTGGTACTATACACACACTTGCCTCCAACATGAACTCAGCTTCACTTGTCGCCTGGATGTCCATTCCCGTGGTGAAGTTGAACAGCTGGTGAGGCGTCATGACATCAGCCACTCCTGCCTTACTAAAGAAGTCCGACATATTCGAGCAATCTCTCAGGAGGAACCCATGGGCGTTCTCGTGGGTGGGTTCCACACTCTGGCTGACGTCGATCACGTGAATCCGCCCCTCGTACCAGAGGAGATTGTACTCGCTCAGGTCTGCATGGACCAGTCCACATTCCGTGTACATACGACGCATGATCTGTGGTGTAAGATGGGGAGGAAGAAACCTTACTCCACATCCCTCTAGTCTAGAATCGACCTCAGAACTGCCACTTAATGTTAAGTTATTCAATCCACCTAGGGATTATCCATCCTCAAATTTTCCTCCCCTCCCTCCCCACTCCTCCCTCCTCACACTCCCCAACTAACCTCAGTACATTGCTTGTAGGCATCCCTCATCTCCTCTGAGGTCAGCTTTGCCTCCTTCAGCTTGGGAGCAGGTATGGTCTCATGGCCTATGAAGCTCATGATCAGGACATGCTTACGAAGCAGGACCACTTTGGGACACGGGATCCCAGCTCTCTGTAGCCTAGCGTCAGGAAGATTTGGGATCATCAAACTCTACACAACCACTAAATGTACACTCCCATGGTTACAACCCTAATCTTCAACTGGGACTGTACAAAATGTTCTCATTCCAAAAAAAAAAAAAGCCTGTCACAAAATTACTTCAAATGTATTTTATTTTTGCTTTTGCTTTACCTCCAGAGGTTGTGCATCTCCTTCTCTGCCCAGAGCTTGACAATCTTCCTTGGGTTGTGCTTGTAGCACTTGTTGAAGCGGTAGTCATCCTTGATGTAGCGACGCCTATGCTTGAACTCATTGAGTGTCGTCTTGTATACCTTGATGGCACACTCCGGGGGCACCTCTTGATCTTCACGACTACGTACACAACAAAACAGATAAAACAGTATTGATCAGATGATTACATCCAAATGGATTCATCAGCACCGGATTGATGGTTGTGAGTGTGTGTGCAAGTGTGTGTGTATGTATGTATGTATGTGTGTATGTATGTATGTATGCATGTATGTATGTATGTATGTATGTATGTATGTATGTATGTATGTATGTATGTATGTATGTATGCATGTATGTATGTATGTATGTATGTATGTATGTATGTATGTATGTATGCATGTACATGTATGTATGTATGTGTATGTGTGTGAGTGCATGTCAAGGACATCAACACATAATGAAAAGCTCCCCCTCCCTCCAACTACATCAATGGGCTCCCTTCTCTCTCCCTCCCATCTAAATGACTCACCTTCCCCCATAGGCATGGAACACACATGCCTCCTTGCCCGTGCTAATACATCCATTGATGTCCTTCAACAGGCCCGAGTCCACCAGCTTAAACAGCAGCAGTCTGGTCTTCTGGTCCAGGGCCAGCTCCTGCGTGGAGTGTTCCTTCTTCTCGTGGAGCCGCTGTGAGATACGCTCCTCCCTCTGAGAGTGACCTCTGAGGACATTGTAGATGGTGTTGGAGAGCTGGAAATCGTTTTTGGAGTCGCTGAGATCACCACATGGGAAGGATGGAGGGAACTCCTGTCCCAATAAGAGAAGAACACAAGTTAATGGTGAAAAATAATTAATTAAAAAAAAAATCGTTTCAGGTACATGTAACTTTCATTCCATCATACATCTCAGATCAGTGCACTATGAGATACACACAAATAGCACCCATACAAAGCACACCCACACTTGCACATATGAAACACACACAGGGCACGCATACACACGGACATTACACATATATGTGCATACACACACACATACACACACACACACACACACACACACACACACACACACACACACACACACGTACTCTTTCCATTGCTCGAACATTTCTCCGTCCACAGACTGCTGCATCGTGCTTGGTGGGCACGCCCGCAGGGACCCGTTTACTCCTCCCATGGCCTCGTGATGGGGAAACCTCCTCCTCTGTTGGCCAATGACATCATGTAATTATATTCACACAATCAAAATGACACGTTACAATGCTTAGGGGTGTGGGCATGCAACACTTGTGTAATGGGGACTGGGGACTGGGGGGGCATTAGACACAGGAGCACGTAGCAGCATGGGTCCTGCTCATGATGGAAGTCAAAATAACAGCAAATTCCTCTGACACACACACCATCCCATACACCTTGGACCAACATTCTATAACCACACAGGCTGCAAGCATGTGTACAAACACTGCCTTAAACTAAGACATCCTGCTGGCAATGCACATACCAAATTCATAACTTGCAAGCCACTAAAGACTATTCCTTCATCCCATATTGTGTGTCACACACACACATCTATGTGCATCGTCCTATATGTGATACACTACTCACACACACCTTGCTCCTCCTCCTCCTCCTCCTCTTCCTTGTTCAATACACTGTCTTCCATCAGATAGGGGTGCACATGACAGAACTTATCCAGAGTCACCTTGACTGTAAAGTGTGCATGTTTGGGTTTTTTTTTTTTGGGGGGGGGGGGGGGGGAGGGGGGGGGGAGGGAGGGAGAAGGAGACTATGAGGTTGACATCACAGCCAATGCCTTCACACGAAAAGACAATTTTATGTCCCCCAACCAACAAACACAGACTGCAAAACAACACAACGTACTCTCTTTTGTTCAATAATGACAAACTACCAACAACTTCACCCCAATGAACCCCCCCCCCCCCCCTCCCTCCCCCTCTCACCTTTGCTCCTCTTGTTCATGTGTCTCTCTTCAGCCTTTACCTGGCTGTCATGCTCACGGTCAAACTCGAGTTGCAGCATTTGGGCCAGCAGAAGGTCATTGGCTGTGTCGGGGGCACCATCTGACAAATGACTTAATACCGCAGGGCTGTCCGAAGCCACCAGTTCGCTAGTGGGGGGGGGGGGGGGGGGGGGAATACTGAAATACGTTGAACGATACACTTATGGAGTGTATATATCCGAAATGTGAAGAAAAAATAAATGTCCTACCGCTAACAGGTGTACGTTGTGTTATTAATGTCAAAAGTGCAGGTTTCATGCGTACCTGGGCACAGCCTTGTCGCTCTCTTCTTGTGAGAGCCTCCTCGCCAATTCCTCGTCCATAACGGACGCCAGCGAGCAATGTGCCAAAACTTTCGGCGCTCCCCATGGGTTTTTAGGCTTAGGGACCTCCGTTGGGGTCAATACCTTAAGCCCGGATTCCATTTGCGATGCAAAGTAGGCTCACAATAGAGTTGTTGTGGGCTGTAACGGATAAAATATTGACAGAAAGATGCACAGCGGCAATAAGTGAAAATGCCACATCGAACTGTTATAGGCACTTACTGCTTTCCACTGGGTGTGGACTAGATATGCCGCTTCCCCAAACAGTAGTACTTTTATAGCAGCTTTGGTTACAATGGTGACACAGTTGTTGTGCAATTGCACAACCCCCGCCCTTTTTGGGTGATGTCATAATGACACTGCGCTGAATTACGCCAATTATGTCATCAGTAAGAAAATGCTTCTACAAACTTTGACCAAACCGTTGCGAATATTATTATTTGGCTTGGCTGAAAAAAATAGCTAAAAGTCTCTTTGTACAGGTGTTCAAGTAAGGAGACACAAAGGTAGACCGAGCTAGTACTCATTCCACCGTATTGCTCATGACATGCGCGATCTGTCGCTTAGCTTCTAGCTACTATTAATTTTGGGTCACAGAGCTTGCAGCCTAACCACTTCTTGGTGCTTCTATGAAGCAAGTTAAACATAACTAGAATTTTTTTTTTGTGTGTGGAGCGTATTTGGAACCAGATACTCTGTTACCTATGTTGTCTTCGTACTTGTCCGCACGCAGCGATGAGCGCGCGGCGGTAGGACAATATCCACAACACAACTATCCATACGATGCGGCCGCATCATGCCCCGCCCCCTTGTCCTTATCTGACCCCAAATACATGTTCCTCTCCCTCCCTACACCATCTCACTCCCTACACCATCTCACTTCATACACCATCTCCCTCCCTACACCATCTCACTCTCCACATAATGTCACTCTCCTCCACCTCCTTCGCCCAGTTGAACCATTCATCCTTCACAACCACACCTTCATAATTGGAAGGGGCACAGAAAGGGAAAAAAAACAAAAACAGCAGAATGCACAGCTGCACTGGCAGTACAAAGA
The DNA here is from genome assembly GCA_013339895.1 of Ephydatia muelleri. Taxonomy (NCBI): domain Eukaryota; kingdom Metazoa; phylum Porifera; class Demospongiae; order Spongillida; family Spongillidae; genus Ephydatia; species Ephydatia muelleri. The sequence goes on from JABACO010000005.1 coordinate 12,168,249, forward strand.
AGGTTGGGTCCTATGACATCCAACTGGCCACACACATACACAAGTGCACAATGGTTACAACTACATAATTCAAGGGGGGGGGGGGGGGGGGGGAGGGCCAATCCACATGGTAGGAATACAATTGGATTTTTTTTTGGGGGGGGGGAAAGGGAAGTTGGTGTTGATTGCTTGTTCCTTCTTGCACAAATGGTTTCAAATTCAGTGAGACCTCACGAATCCCCACACTTCAACACCAGTGCACTCAAATTCAGGGTTGGTAGAAAGGCACGGATTGTTGAACGTTGCACATGGAGAGCTGGTTCCACGGAGGAGAGATTCGTGCAGCCACAGTCCAAAGTGCCCCCTGTGTGGGATAATTTACAGAGATAGTTTGTGTGGTTTGACAGTTGTTGCTATTGTGCCACACCACAGGACATTTAGTGCACAATAACAAATCATTTCGATACTACCATCAGATTAGGGGAATTAAAAAGCATCTGCATAGCTGATGTGACTAGAGCTGTTCCCATTGGAGTACTAATCTGCAGGGACAGTAATGTTTGCAAGCACCTGGTTATTGATAGCCTCACATATGTAGGACGCCCATCCATCATAATACATGTGATGTCAATGTATGCTTGCATATTTGATTGTAAGTTGTTTGTCTGCTGTTAGGACATAACATTTCATACCACTTCAGTTTTCATTGCGTAAGGCCTATAGGCTCTGGCCATGAAAAGTGCAATTCAAAACAAAACGTAAATTCTTAAAAGAATACATTTGTATTGGTTTATCGTTTCGTAGCAAGCAATGTAAATATTCTTCCCAAACTCGACTGACTGCCACATACCCCCATGCCCCACCCCTCCATACACAGGATGGGGGCATAAGAGAACAGGGTAAAAGCATCAAACTTATCCGGGCATGAAGCCAATGTTTTCAATAACTGAACATGCACACGTTTGTGGTCTGCTTACTCATCACTCCCAAACACAATGCTGTCGCTGTTCCCTTGGAAGACATAATCATTAATCCCAGACCAATGGTATATTTCAAGCTTTCCAAAGTCTTCTACTGAGAAGAGGTACGACTCTCCAGTCCCCAGGAAGTGGGTGCTAATCCTCATCGTGGAGGACAACATGACTCCAAATTTCTGCAAAGAGAACAATATATTGCAAAAGTGCACATATGCACAACGTGTGTGTGTGTGTGTGTGTGTGTGTGTGTGTGTGTGTGTGTGTGTGTGTGTGTGTGTGGTATGCAATTATGTACATACACACACTCATTCTACAGTTAAAACTGCACTTGTCACCCAATTTACACATAAACATGAACATGTAAATGGAAAAGGAGCATAGCTCAACTCCCCCCAAAACTGAATACATGATTAATAAATACCGCTAAAGGGTACCAAGCAGTACTACTGGATCTACTCCACACACCCCCACCTCCAGATCACACCTACATGAGCGCACACCCCCTCACACATATCCACAGCAGGGTACAGCAATACGGTTTTTAAGTCCCCTATGTTGTTGCAAGGGACCCTTGTAGGGCTGTTAGGGGTTAACCACACAAATACCAACCTTATGGTACTCATCCCTGACCAAAAGCAGCAGAGGTGAGTCCTCGTCGTACTCTCGAATGTTACGATACAGAGTCTGCAGACTGATCCCATGCTTGAACGTGCTGTACAGCAGAACCCAGTCACAGCTGATGGCTTTGGGCAACAACTCATGGACCAACTATGTTGATATATGTGTGTGCGTGTGTGTGTGTGTGTGTGTGTGTGCATGTGTTGAGATATGTGTGTTTGATTTGTGCGCATGTGTGTGTGCATGTGTGTTTGTGTGTGCATGTGTGTGTGCATGTGTGTGTGCATGTGTATTTATGGGAAGTGGGTGTGCATGTGTATTTATGGGAAGTGTGTGTGTGCATGTGTGTGTGCATGTGTATTTATGGGAAGTGGGTGTGCATGTGTATTTACGGAAAGTGTGTGTGCATGTGTGTTTGTGTGTGTGCATGTGTGTGTGCATGTGGGTGTGCATGTGTATTTATGGGAAGTGGGTGTGCATGTGTTGAGTCAGGAGGTAAGACACATTTCTTTCATGACAATGGCACCATGCCACAAAGTAACCAACAGTGTTAGTAGATTACGTTGTCTGTCTTGAAACATGAATACACGGAGCCACACCCCACGACTACTGGGCAATCAGCCGGGGGAGGTCTAAAAGGGAGAGCAGGGTGGGATCGATGGACTAAACAGGTCGTACCTGCCGAACCAGTTTTTCATCCAGCAAGTCTGCTTTGTCTCGAAGGACTGGCAAAGGCTCCGGACTGTTGAGGAAAGTGGTAGATAGATGCAGTACACAATAGAACCGGTGTGTGTGTGTGTGTGTGTGTGTGTGTGTGTGTGTGTGTGTGTGTGTGTGTGTGTGTGTGTGAATTGATTCACAATGGATAAGGATTCCCGACAAAAGAAGTTACATTGCCTAGTGACCTGAGTCAAAGCCTGAAGTACCCCTCCTCTCTCCCCACGATACAAGTCATCATACAAGAGTCATACTACCCTCCAATAGAAGAGTCATACTACCCTCCAATACAAGAGTCATACTATCCTCCAATACAAGAGTCATACTACCCTCCAATACAAGAGTCATACTACCCTCCAATACAAGAGTCATACTACCCTCCAATACAAGAGTCATACTACCCTCCAATACAAGAGTCATACTACCCTCCAATACAAGAGTCATACTACCCTCCAATACAAGAGTTATACTACCCTCCAATACAAGAGTCATACTACCCTCCAATACAAGAGTCATACTACCCTCCAATACAAGAGTTATACTACCCTCCAATACAAGAGTCATACTACCCTTCAATACAAGAGTCATACTACCCTCCAATACAAGAGTCATACTGCCCTCCAATACAAGAGTCATACTACCCTCCAATACAAGAGTCATACTACCCTCCAATACAAGAGTCATACTACCCTCCAATACAAGAGTCATACTACCCTTCAATACAAGAGTCATACTACCCTTCAATACAAGAGTCATACTACCCTCCAATACAAGAGTCATACTACCCTTCAATACAAGAGTCATACTGCCCTCCAATACAAGAGTCATACTACCCTCCAATACAAGAGTCATACTACCCTCCAATACAAGAGTCATACTACCCTCTAATACAAGAGTCATACTACCCTCCAATACAAGAGTCATACTACCCTCCAATACAAGAGTCATACTGCCCTCCAATACAAGAGTCATACTACCCTCCAATACAAGAGTCATACTACCCTCCAATACAAGAGTCATACTACCCTCTAATACAAGAGTCATACTACCCTCCAATACAAGAGTCATACTACCCTTCAATACAAGAGTCCCACAATATCCAAGCCATCATTCAAGTTGCACTGAAGTTCACAAAATGACACTCAAATACCTTGGTTCTCGTGTATCTTCTGTTTTCCAACTGTAAATCTGAAAAACAAACGTCCTTGTGTTTATACAACAGTGCTGCTTGTACATGAATTATGTTCTCTCGCACATGTATTTTTGCATGTACATACAGATTGTGTGGGTGCAGAAAATACATATGTGGCACTAACCTCCCAATCATGTTCATGTTCAAAGTGCTCATTACTGATAACCAATTCCTGGAGAGAAAGGAGAACACCAAAATGAAGCTGACATGCAATAATACACACATATCTGGAGTGATCAAGGTTTTTTTGTGTTGTTTTTTTGGGGGGTATGGGTGTTTTTTGAAATTTATAATCGGGAGGGGAGACACACACACACACACGCGCGTGCACACACACACACACACACACGCACACACGCACGCACACACACACACACACACACACACACACACACGTGTAAGTACATGCACATGTACACTGTACCTCTGGCTGCTCTAAGTTGATGATGACAGCACTCTGTCTGGCCTGCTTTGCAGGGGTGTGGGCACTTGGATGATGGCGCATGACAGAGGCCACAATACCGTCAATGCTATAGCCACACCCAGCATGTCAAGGTGGAGGAGGAGCGACACAAAGCCATTATCACAACTGACATACCATACACAATGAATACGTACATCACAATCCATAAAGCCATAAGGTTTCAACACACACATCATAAACTATATATACATAGACTTTGCACACTCACACACACACACAACCCACACACACACACAACCCACACACACACACACACACACACGCTCACACACACACACACACACAACCCACACACACACACACACACACACACACACACACACACACACACACACACACACACACACACACACACACACACACACTCTCACACACACCACAGGACTAATCATATACCAGTGGCAAGTGACATGTATTCAAGCTGGATTACAGAACGAAAAAAAACAAGAGTTTGGATTAGGATTTGACAACATGCAGAGTGTTATTCTATTATGATCTAAAACATCAACTACTTATGACTAATGGCTGGTCAGACAACAGCAGTGCTTCAGTTAAACAAAATTTCAATCGAAGAGGCTCTCAAATTATGACATGCAGCTCACGCACCATCCCACCCACACCATCACACTCCCTGCAAACCACATTGCATTGTGGTAAAAAAACACGTACAGTACCTGGAATCAGGAATCGCAAAGCAGAACCCAGTCCTGACAAAGCTGTTCCTGTACTGCAAATGTTTCGGCATGGAGTACCCTATGGTTACGGGCATGTAGGTGTACTTCTGGTTCGACTTGTTGGAGATGCGCACATTCAGGAACCGAACGTCGTCGGTCGGTGAGCCACACTTCTCATGACTCTCGTCCCAGCCCTGCACGGGCTCACCAGAGAGGGGATCAACACCAACAACCTCCTTGCCCTCCAAATGTTCGGATCCCTCCAGCCCTCCTCCTCCCCTTGGTTGTGCCTCTGCCTCGCTGGTGGCCGAGGGGTTAAGGTCCTTACACGCTCCGGCCTCCTCTACCAAAGTGTCAGATGGGCGCACTTGCTGACTCTGCTCGGTGCTGCTTGCCGCCAGAGGATCTTCGGAGGCTACAATAGTCTTGTCAAGATCAAACGCTGAAGCACTGTGGGAAGGAGAAAGTGGTGTGGAGTCCTTCACTGGAGTGGAGACTGTATCAATCCCTCCATCAGAGCTTGTACAAATACTGCCCAAGGCGCCAGCATCCAGTTTTAGTGGGGAAAGGCCCACTTCAAAGGCCACAGGAATGGGCCCCCCGGTGGGAGTTTCACTCACACAGGCACCGTCCAATGCTGTATACGATTCCTTCTTGGGCGTTGAGATTGCCGTGGCAGCAGTGGTACACCCGTTAGTCGGTTTCAGTGGGGAAGAAGAAGTCACGCTTGCCACCTCTGAAACGCCGGTTGCACCGGATGAACTGGGCACCTTCACAGCCACACCTTCATCCTTACAGGGAGCGCCTGCTGTAACTTTGCTTGGAGAACCCTTGTCCTGGGCAAAATCACATTCCTCCTTCGGCAGTGAGCCCTCCCTCTTCACACCTGAAACATCGCTCAACGGCTTCGGCTCATTCGACGCTGCCACTGCAGGGGGCTTGTCCTGATCGGGAACACCTTGAGTCTCCAGTTTCGCTTCAGATGAACCATCTTTGGCTGGTTGGGCTGCCTCTACACCTGGACTGGAGACAGCCCGAGCTATCACGGCTGCCTCACTCGAAGCAGCCTCTCTTCTTAGAGCAGAACTGTCCTGGGGAGGTTGGACCATCTCGGAGTCCCCTTGGTGGAGCGCAGGGACCGACTCACTCTTCACAGGGGAGCTCTGCTCACCACCTTGCTGGAGAGACCTCTTCTTCTGAGAAGGGTTGGCCTGCTGAGCCAACGGGCTGGATTCCACTCTCACGGGAGACCCGCTCTGCGAGGTGACAGGGGGACACCCCTGGGATCCCTGCCTCGACCCGCTGCTGCTGCTGTTCAGTTCCGCCAAGGCCACCATCTTGTTCCCTGCGAATACCGCATCCTTGGAGCTGTCGGAAAGCGCCTGGGGCTGAACGGCCCTCTCCTCCTGGGTGACTGTGGCCTGAGCAGTGCCCCCTGGTTTCCTATAGAGAGGAAGGAGGGTGGGAGGGAGGGAGGGAGGGAGGGAGGGAGGGAGGGAGGGAGGGAGGGAGGGAGGGAGGGAGGGAGGGAGGGAGGGAGGGAGGAGGGAGGAAGCGATTGATCATTTGATTAAACTGGTCCTAGAACATGCCATTTCATGCAGTAGGTCGTGTATTGGAGCACACACACACACACATGCATGGATACATACGTTGCACACACAACACACACATTGCACACGCACAACATACACACAACACGCATTTCACACACACAACACACATTGCACACACACAACACAACACACATTGCACACACACAATGTTCACACACAACACACACAACACATTGCACACATACAACACACGTTGTACACTACCATCAATGACAAACAGCTAACCTTGTACGCTGGTTTACAGCACAGTGTGGATCTCCAGAGAGACCCACAAACACAAGGTCTTGAATAAACATTTGAATATCATACGAGTCCTCTCCCTTTTCTTGAACCAGTCGATCGGCAGGGTCGGGTCGAAAATGAATTGAAGATGCACTGAAGATAAGGGTTCCTCGAACACAACCCTATGTGTTTTGCATGTGTGTTGTGTGCGTGTGTTGTGTGCATGTGTTGTGCATGTGTGTTGTGTATTTGTGTTGTGTGCATGTGTTGTGTATGTGTGTTATGTGTGTGTTGTGTATGTGTGTACAATGTCCGTGCAGTTCATATGAATTAAATTGCCATCAATCTTTTTGTTTCCCCTTTCTTTTGGAAGCACACCATGCACAGTTGTGTGACCTGTATGCTCTCAAACATGAATACAGTACAATGGACTATTGGTATGGATACAGTACAATGGACTATTGTTTATTCACCACAGTCATTACTACATCAGTAGGTACATACTATTGACACTGCAAATATGTGCATTTTCTATCAGGTTGCCACTTGCAATGAAGAACTGTCCCTCAACCTGCTTAAGAGAACTATGTCCTTTAACCTGCTCAAGAGAACTATGTCTTTTAACCTGCTCAAGAGAATTGTGTCCTTAACCTGCCTGGGGAACTGTGACCCTTAACCAAACATGCAAGATTATCACCACAGACATTACCACACATTTCCTACCAGAAAGTGCACACACGTGTATCTCACATGCCTCCAACCCCCCCCCCCCCCCCCCCCCCCCCCCCCCCCAATCCATACCTGGTCCTCAGTGACGTAAGTACAGGCAATAGTGGTTGTTTCAACTTCATTTGAGGTGCCCAGATTGGGAGACGCACTCCTCACCTCCCCTGGAGGTGGGCATGACATGGGATGGATGAGGATGAAGGTTACCATGCCAACCCACAATACACAACCTTTATACTGGCAACCCCATTTCATGCACCAACACACAGCACACACACTCAACACAACACATACACGTACAAACACACACACACACAGTACACACACTCAACACAACACACACACACACATACACACACAACACACACACACAACACACAACACACACACACAACACACAACACACACACACAACACACACACACAACACATACACACACAACACACACACACAGCTCACTTGCATCCTTTCCCTGCTGGGTCATATGCTCACCCCCCTCAGGTCGTAAGGGGTCACCTGTGCCCCTTCCATCAGCAGCAGCAGGGGGCCTCTGTGTCGCAGGGAACAGGAATGCCTTCAGCTCTGGGGGGGCTGATTTGGGGGAGACATCGTCCGTGAAGAGACTGGAAGAGTCATCCTCCCCTTCCCCGCGCTGGGAGTCTGGTACGTACAGCACCTGATCAAGGAGAGGGAGGGGAGGAGAGGGAGGGGAGGAGGAGGGGGGAGAGGGAGGGGAGGAGGAGGGGGAGGAGAGAGAGGGAGTGGTGAGTACATGTATGCCAGCACCGTGAGAAGGGGGGCAGGGTTGGGTATGGGGTACTGAGCCTGTGTCTACAGGTGGAAATATACAACACCAAAAACGAGATTTCCCTCCCCACAAAAACAAATGCGCCATTGACAAAAGCACATACAGGCCACAAGATCATGCTAGTACATGGCACACAAATATAAATCCACACTCAAGCCACAAATGTAAGCACAGACTCACATAAAATGTACACAGAATAGATTCACACACACACACACACACACACACATACACACACATGCATGCACACACACGCACACGCACACACACAACACACGCATACACGCATGCACACACACACACACACCACACACACCTATACACAAACACACACAAACACACACACACACACATACAAGCTTCATGCAGAACTTCCGAGGAGCCAGTGAGTTGCCATTGCACAGCATAATATTACCTTTGACCATCCAAACACTCTACCAGACCATCTTAGCAGGTGTCCAATAGCCTGCCTGGGCGATGATGCCATAGTAACAGCCAACAATACCTTAACCACAGTGTTGTGCAAGCTAAGCCTATATACAAATGGCTGCCACTACATTCAACTCTTTAAACTTTCACCACAAGCACGAAGGGAAAAGAAACGCTACAGCAGAGCTCACAGCTATATACTCTGGTACCCACGCTGTGCTGTAGTGCGACATGCTTCATCAAGTGCCAACACAATTTTGCACTCCATTACTGCTAAGCTGGCTAACATTGGGTGCAAATGCCACCACCTGCTTCAGACATTGACACAGTACATTACAGCACGCAGGTGCAGGTCCCACTGTAAAGCTACGCCCCTTGGTGATAGGGCAATTAGTATGTGGGCTGCACCAGCATACAGTCACTGAGGGGCCCTAAACCAGGTGCAAACACCAATTGGACAGCTCGCTAAAAGCATTTCTTCAATGGTCCTAGCTGGGAGACAACACAGAGCAAGACATGTGACCTGTACCAAGGAAACTGTTCTTGATGGGTAACCATGTGACGTGGCAGCCATCTTAATCCTATGACATCAAGCCTTAGTAGAATACACCATCTCCACCCCCCCACCCCCCCTCTCGGGAAAGGACATTTTAACAATATTATTTACAATACACATTTGTCATACTGGCAGTGTGTATGGTATGGATTATGAAGCAGTTATAATGTGATCTACTGTTTGGTACATGTTAAAACCCCTGAAAGGAAACTGCTTCGTTACAGAACATACAGTAACAAGCTATTATGATCATATACCCTCATCTGACTCCTTCACCAGACACCTTCCCCCCTCACCCCTCAGTCCAACACAGCAGGAAAATAACCCTGAACCGTTTATTTTCTACTACTGTGTACCTGTTGCATGCATTGCCCATGCGCTTTTATCTGTCTACCCACAACCGATTTTAGATGTTTCAAAGTGTGTGTGAGAGAGAGAGGCACCCCCCCCCCCTCCCTCCACACACAAAAATGATAGCCACATAATTTGTACAGCCTTTTTCCCTCCTTGACAACACAGATAAAAGCACAATCTGTGTTGCTTTAATTGCATCAAAGAAAGTTGAGAAGTTGAGAGGCAAAACACATCTAGGTTCCCGGAATGCACGAAGAAGCTGAGAGGCAGGCCAGTACACACAAGGTTTCCATCACAAATAAGATGAATTATTAAAGATAGTGGTTTTGCACACACACAGCCCTCACATAATGCACAAAGATACTTCACAGATACCCTCACAAATGCATATACACTCTCAAAAAATGCACAGCCCTCACATAATGCACACACAACACAGCCCTCACATAATGCACACACACAGCCCTCACATAATGCACACACAGCCCTCACAAATGCACACACACACACACAGACTCACATAATGCACACACACAGCCTCACAAATGCAGACACACCCTCATATAACGCACAGACCTCACATAATGCAGATACCCTTGAATCGTGCGCACAGACACCCTCACATTATGCACAGACACATTAAAAAGTACTCCCAATGTGCAGTGCTGCTCACAGTGCATTAGTTCACATGCAAAAGAGCTCAACAAAAGTTTCGTCCAAAGGCACACACTGCTAGGAACTACACTCAACACACTGATCCCTGGTAAGTGTCAGGAGACCACAAGTAAAAAGATGGGGATGGGACAGCTACAGTTTATTTTTAGCTTATTCTCCAACCAACCTCCCCTGGGATTAGAGACACCATCCCGAGCTGCTTGCGGTTCAGGTGGGCGAGCTGGCTAGGTGTGGTGTCGAACTTGAGGGCAATGCCGTTGAGAGTGTCGTGTTCCATCACCTGTGCAACCAATAACAAGCACTTTCATTTTCACGTACACCGTTGCACGCTAAACGTCTACTCCCCCGTCAATCCAATCCAATACATCTATGGATACGCTCTGTTCTTATTGTCCTCCCTACACCCTCGCGCATTCGTAACAGGAAGGTTTACATATATGTATATATAAGTGAGTAACGTACACAGCACAGATACATGTATCTGCAATGACTTAACACGCAGATCTAATAAGAAAGGTGCAAAAACACACACCATACGCCTTTGTAGCGTGACATAAGTACATACGTAATGACTTACAATTCCCATGACACGTAACAGAAAGACACACACATACACACAGGAATACAGCTGCAACACGTACGATATTCGCACGTGCGTAAACCTGAATCACTGACACGTGAATCACAAACAGTTACTGACGAGACATTCCAACACCGGTCCTTACCACGTAAGGGATAGTGTTATCTGGCTGCTTGAAGCTTGAAGGGAACTGGAACTTGCGCTCAGCTTCTTCTCCTGAAGAGATGGAAAATACCAACATCAGAATGAAAGTTACACACATCAAAACTCCTCAATATACCCTCATCTGACTCCTTCACACCCACACCCACACCCATGCACACACACACTCGTGTACATACACACACATACACCCCCCTTTCCCACAATACTTCCCAGTGACTACCCAATGTGACAAGTACACATATTCATAGCTGAAAGTAACACTCAATCAAATGACACAACCCACTGTGTTAAAAACAAGCACCAAAGCATAACACACACACATTCACACACACACACACACACACACACACACACACACACACACACACACACACACACACACACACATACACGGCAGATGTGGAATGGATAGGGATGGGTGTATGATGTGGAAGCATAATATGTGCGCCCTACATGCATTGGTGTGCCCAACGTGCAAAAAAGATAAACTGTGCTTGCTAATAGTTACCATGGTGTGAGATGATCTCAATATCATATGAAGGTATGGGGAAGACATTACACCACAAGGTGTAAATTCCGATTTTGATCAGTTCTCTGATCTATTTATATTTATGCCTTTCTTGTACATCTTATAAAATTCAAAGGACACTTGTGGTCGTATACGTGGGATGGCCTTACAGTCTTACACCATCATTGAACGCCAAGAAAATTAGGTACAAAATATACTACACCAAGGCTATGTACAGTACTACATGCCTCAAGCTACAGTACTGGAGGCATCAGTCTATGTACTGGGATGGATCAAGGCAAACATTTGATGAGTCAAGCCAAGAACAAGATGCATTGAGCCAAGTACATGTGTAAGTAGTACACTGTGTACATGCTAACAGTGAGCATGGGACCATATAAGGAAGCAGTGGGTCAGGTTATATAAGAAATGGGTGGGGCTACATAAGGAAGCAGTAGGTGGGGCTACATAAGGAAGCAGTAGGTGGGGCTATATAAGGAAGCAGTAGGTGAGGCTACATAAGGGACTGGTGGGTGAGACCATATAAGGAAACGAGGGGTGGGACCATATCAGTTCAGCAATATTCATGGGACAGTGTACACAGAATGAGTAGGTGAGTATCTAGAACTTTTGATCATATGATTATGACTCTGGGGTGAAATTGAAGTGCACAGAAACATAACCTAGAGCATCAGGGTATTACATTATTTTCAAAGCAACTAAAGGATTTGAAGTATTTTGTACTTCGCCCATCGTTGAGCTAGAGAAGCTAGAACTTCATGCCAGAGGATCTTTATCAAAAGCCAAGCAAAGGCAATGTTCAGCAATAGTGGTGTCAAAAGATTACTCTTTCTGGCAAGCAATGCATAATCTGTATAGCAAGCAGTGATGCAGTGTTAACACAGAGGCTATGCAAGTGTACGCAGAGGCTATGCAAGTGTACACAGAAAGATCAAATAATGTAGTATTGAAATAGAGGCTACGCTATGCATAAAGATCAAATAACTTCATTGATTGGTTAAAAGAGTAACAGACAATACTCAAATGGCTAACACAACACGTGCTTTAACATAGCAGTGCGAAAAGCCCAAAAATGCAACTCTTTCTAATGCCAAGACTTGCACAGGCAGCTTCTTTAGGAATTGTGTGGCTACCATGGATGAATTGGAGTGCATTAGTTGCGCCACACCCTTGCTGACACTTCACCCTTCCTTTCCCCTTTTGTTCTCCCTCAATACAGAACCTTTCTAACACCCCGAAACACACATGGGACCAAGCTGTTCTGCCTGATGACTAGGGCCAGATGTTACATTAGAATTACACAGGGGAGTATATCAATTGTTTACACATCTGAACGGACCACAAGTGACCACAGTTCCAGTTCCCATGCCCCAACCCATATATGGACAACGCTAGAAAATGCTTAACGTCATTCATTTTTGGTACCCCAACCCCAAAAAAAACAAAAAAAAAACTGTGGTGTGGTGAGAGAAACTATGTCACTTAACAGGACAATGGTAAACAAACCTGTGCTAGCCCCACCAGCTGCTGGGACACTGGATGTATTGTCTTTCCAGTGGGGAAACTGGTCTCTCAGAGACTTGGGCATATTCTCCCATGCCAAGGGGTTGTAGAGCCCATGGACGCCCTTGTACTGCGTCTGGCCAGAGCCGCTCAAGTCTCCTTCTTCAGAGGGCTGGGGTTGGGCTTGGGGCGGAGCTTGTGGTTGGGACTGAGGGGAGCTAAGGGGGAAAGGAGATGGGGTGAGTGTCACAAGTCATGATATTCAAAACGGACGGACATACAGTAACGGAAGAGTCAGCATTACCCTTTAAAGTGACATTTGAATACACACTAACATTCACACATACACACATTCACAAATACACACATGCACACACATGAGGCAATGATGGGTGGCATTCATAGATGACAAAAATGTTGCAACACAGACTCGCTCATATATATATAATTGACAGGCACACAGCATACACTTGCACACACAAAACCCACACACATACACATGTACAAAATCTTCACAAATAATTTTCACAATTTTCACACACACACACACACACACACACACACACACACACACACACACACACACACACACACACACACACACGAGATGGCATTATATGTATATTTTTGCAATCTTGTCTCCAATAGTTCAATGAAACACAAAACATTCACTAAATGTACAGGCACTCACATTATCTAATTCATACCAATGAACCCAAATACCTGCTAATCAGATTCGGAAAAGAACAAGTATTGCAACAAACACCACACCTCAAATGCTACACCCCACACACACTCAGCACAAATGCACACACACACACACACATGCACTCTAAACATTCACAAATGCATGCACACCAATGTGCACTACACATTCACAGGTGCAGTTGCACATGGCACACACATGCCACCCATGCATATGAGCACACATGCACATGTGCATGGCTAAACACTTCCAAGATTTATAGCTTCATAGAGAAGTCATCACCCCTCCCACCTAATTGTCACCTTAGATCAACCACCATTGGCAGCCAATCTTCTTAGATAATTAAATTAGGATTCATTTGGCATGCTCTGCACACACACACACACACACACACACACACACACACACACACACACACACACGCACACACACACAGTTGTAATACTTACTCAGGTCAAGCTCATCAATTGCAAAACACGCACACACCAATGTACACCACACACACTCACACACACACACACACACACACACACACACACACACACACACACACACACACACACACACACACACACACACACACACACACACACACACACACACACACACACACACACACACACACACACACACACACGCTGTACACACTACAGGTACATGTGTACACAACACACCCAGGGGGGCATGCACCCCACCATCTCTCTTTGATCCATTACCAGTACAGTCAGTTTGCCACATCACTAGTTCCATTTTCGACGCACGTGAACACAGACAACCAACACACCTGCATCCATTTTCAACGCACGTGAACACAGACAACCAACACACCTGCATCTACATGTAGATTGATTTAATTAATTTTGATGTACCTCCCAGGGCTACCAGGATGTACAGCAGCATGCATACATATGGTATTGTGCTCATCCTCCCAGGGCTACCAGGGCTCACTAGAGTGGCCCAGAGATAACCAGGGATGAAGTCGACCAGGGTGATCGTTGTCAGCTACAGGTAGACCAGTGGGACTGGCTGAAGGTGACCAGTGGGACTGGCTGAAGGTGACCAGTGGGACTGGCTGAAGGTGACCAGTGGGACTGGCTGAAGGTGACCAGTGGGACTGGCTGAAGATGCATGACCAGTGAGAAATGACTGACTGAACAGATGGGAAATGATTATTTGAAGATGACCAATGGGGAATGAGTGACAGGGGAGGAAGCATTTTGTCAAACAACTGCCTGAAGTGACTCAGGTGTCTATTGGTGTGAAGTGACTCCTAAAGGTGACATTGGCACATCAGAATTGGGTGTGCATAGCTGTGATGACCAGGTAATGGGAGCATGTCTGGAAGGAATGAGCTGCTGAAATGACTGGTCAGTATATACTTGTAACTGGAACTACACAGTATACCGGCTGAGGCAATTAGCCAATACATGGACAATGGTTAACTGACATTCAACAGTGCATGTGCTTACACAAGATGGCTAGCTAAAGACAACTAGGGTGCGCACAGTGGGTATACTAACTGGAGTTGACTTTGGGAGTGTATAGACATCAAGAGATTTGATAGAAAAAAAAAAAAAGAAAAAAACCCAGCACATGCATGCATGGAAGGAAGTGTGTGATACGCCTGCAAGAAGTATGCAAGCTTGTGCAACAAGTGTGTGCAAGCATGTGTGAGATGTGTGCAATAAGTGTGTCCATGTCCGTGCATGCACATTTGGGAGTGTGTGTAATGTGTGTTTGTGTGTGCGTGTGTAGGGTGTGTGCGTGTGTAGGGTGTGTGTGCGTGTGCAGGGTGTGTGTGTGCGTGTGCAGGGTGTGTGTGTGTGTGCAGGGTGCGTGTGCGTGTGCAGGGTGTGTGTGTGTGTGTGCAGGGTGTGTGTGTGTGCAGGGTGTGTGTGTGTGCAGGGTGCGTGTGTGTGTGCAGGGTGTGTGTGTGCAAGGTGTATGTGCGTGTGCAGGGTGTGTGGGTGCAGGGTGTGTGTGTGCAGGGTGTGTGTGCAGGGTGTGTGTGTGCAGGGTGTGTGTGCAGGGTGTGTGTGTGTGTGCAGGGTGTGTGTGTGTGTGCAGGGTGCGTGTGGGTGTGCAGGGTGTGTGTGTGCAGGGGGTGTGTGTGTGTGCAGGGTGTGTGTGTGCAGGGTGTGTTGTGCAGGGTGTGTGTGTGCAGGGTGTGTGTGTGTGCAGGTGTGTGCGTGTGCAGGGTGTGTGCGTGTGCAGGGTGTGTGTGTGCGTGTGCAGGGTGTGTGTGCGTGTGCAGGGTGTGTGTGTGTGTGTGTGTGTGTGTGTGTGTGCAGGGTGTGTGTGTGCAGGGTGTGTGTGTGCAGGGTGTGTGTGTGCAGGGTGTGTGTGTGCAGGTGTGTGTGCGTGTGCAGGGTGTGTGCGTGTGCAGGGTGTGTGTGTGCGTGTGCAGGGTGTGTGTGCGTGTGCAGGGTGTGTGTGTGTGTGTGTGTGTGCAGGGTGTGTGTGCGTGTGCAGGGTGTGTGTGTTTATAAAATACACATGTGTGTACATTAGTGTGTGCGCAAGTGCATGCATACGATGAGCAAGATGTGCACATGTGTGGGTGCTTACAAGGCATTCCATCCTTGGAAGGGTGCACATGCAGTATGCAAACATAGGCACTGGCATGAATTAATGAATTTAATTAACCAGTGTTACAACCATATAGCGCACCATTATGAATACAAAGGTCCCTCCCAATTCCCTGATTAAGTAATACATTGCACGCATCACAAGCATGATACATGCATATATACACATACATGCACACTCACACACACATGCACTCACACACAATGCACACACACACACACAATACACACACACACACACATACACACACACATACACACACACACATACACACACACATACACACACAGATATGTAATAGAGAATGAAGTACAAAAAAAACTGCTACCTTTCATAATTTCAATGGTACTGAGTATTAAACGAAGTATTAGCATGTAGGCACATTGGTGGGGTGGTAACTGTGTGCATAGTATGCTTGAATTTAAAACACCTTCCTTCCCATATACATTGTTTGCAGGTGGTGACTTCCCCCCTCCCTTCCTTGATGTCACACACCACACACCCTCTCACTACATCCCTTCTCCATCCTTCCACCCCGTCCTTTCCCATCCCAGACTTTTTGGATACTACAATTCCCACTGAAATGATAAACAAATCACCAACAACAAAGAACCAGTCTGATGGGTAATTTGTTGGCCAAAGTGCCCATAGTCCTATATAGAGGTATCCATGGGCAACATGGAATACAAATGGGGACACAGAGCACCACCTTGTAGCACTAACTATACCTTGTATTGCTTTATCGGTGACGAAATGCAATCCTGGTTCGTTACAATGAGTTTGGTTTTCATACGCCACACAATCACACACCACACCCAATACGCGCGCACACCACATACGTACACACACATATACATGCATCTAAAAAAGCACTCAAAACGCGCGGCGCAAGCACATACATATGCACCCAAGTTAACATAACAGACAAACAACACAGTCACACCTATACTGCAAACGCACCCGTGTATATCCAACACACACGTACAACGGCATACACTTCCAAACGCAAAACGTCTGGTAAAGTAATTAGCTCTCCATTTATATCTCGCACTTTAGGTTCGAAACAGCCCTATTACAAGTCGTGCGCAAACGCGCACCATGGTTGCCAGCTCAAAATGAACTTACTGCAACACAACTGTCCACTCAACCCTCCGTAATAACGTCTTGTTGAACACACTTACCCCTTGGGTTCTTCTTCGTTATCGCTTTTGCTGCCGTCAGGTTTTTTCTTTGTAAACCAACTCATTGTTTTGTTGGCGTCCAAGTTCGCTATAAAGGACTAGAATACGCGAACGGTAACCTGAGACTGCCACTAGTTTAATACGAATCTCTATGCTTCTATATTGACAACGCTTATAGTGTATGCCAAGGGCTAACAACCTTTGCTTGCTCCATAGCCTTCAGCTGTGAGAATGGATAAGCCCTATTATTTCTGGTGCTGCCATATATGGTACAAGTAATTAGAATAGGTTACAGTTAGTTATTAATTTTGGTTATAAAATGTCATTATTATCGATCACAGATGCAAAATTTGCAAAAATTCTGCTCTTCGGCGATTCTTTAACTCAACAATCTTTCAGCACTGGTGGATGGGGATCAAGGGTGGCCGATCATTTCCAGAGGCGTGCGGACGTACTAAATCGTGGGTTTTCAGGTTACAATACAGACTGGGCTAAAGCTATCCTACCGCGCGTATTGACACCACGTGAGCTGCCCGATGTTATTACTGTATTGCTAGGATCAAACGATGCTGTAAAAGAGGGTCTGACGAAGCATGTTCCTCTAGAGAGGTACACTCGGAACCTCAGGGACATTTTGGAGTACATTGCCTCTCTCGGCATCCCAACGTTGCTGCTCACGCCACCTCCCGTGTGCGATAGACGCTTGTGCGACAAGACGAATGATCGGCCCATTGACAGAGAAAACAAGAGAACCAGTCTGTACGCTAAAGCGGCTCTGTCCATTGGGGTGGAAAAGTCCGTGGACACTGTCGACCTGTATTCCGCCATGGTCAAGGAACCTGCGTACCACAAGTATTTGAGCGATGGTCTGCATTTTAATGCAGCGGGCGGCCAATTCCTTGCAGAACTCGTTATACCTAAGCTAGAACTGCACCTCTGCAAGCACACAAACGTATTCACGGATTTGAATGACATCCCGAACACCCTTTAGATGCGCTTTATTTTGACCTGTTTTACATAGTGCGTAGATAACAAACCTCTACCATTCATTCGTTATCGTCATAATGTATTCGAGCGCTAAAATTAGAACATCTGATGATGTTATCGTCATAATTTTACCATACATGTACACAATGTACAAACGAATGCTCGTCATAATTTTACCATACATGTACGTACAAAAGAATGCTCGTCATAAATTTTTAGTAGCCAACTCACGTGGCGCATTTACAAAAATGTCGTCACTAGGGGCGGACAAGTTTGCCAAAATATTTCTCTTTGGCGATTCCTTAACTCAGCAGTCTTTTAGCCCAGGAGGATGGGGAGCGAGGGTAGCCGATCATTTCCAGAGGCGTGCGGACGTACTAAATCGTGGGTTTACCGGCTACAATACAGACTGGGCCAAAGCTATCCTCCCGCGACTGCTAGCGTCACGCGAGCAAGCCGACGTCATCACTGTTTTACTGGGATCAAACGATGCCGTTAAGGAGGGTGAGTACCAGCACGTACCATTGGATAGGTACGCCCAGAACCTCAGGGACATTCTGGAGTACGTTGCCCCTCTCGGCATCCCAGTTGTGCTTCTAACGCCACCTCCCGTGTGCGATAGGGCCTTGTGCGAGCAGACGAACATTAGTTGGCCTCTCAACAGGGAGAACGAGAGAACAAGTCTGTACGCTAAAGCGGCTCTGTCCGTTGGGGTGGAAAAGTCCGTGGACACTGTCGACCTGTATTCCGCCATGGTCAAGGAACCTGCGTACCACAAGTATTTGAGCGATGGTCTGCATTTTAATGCAGCGGGCGGCCAATTCCTTGCAGAACTCGTTATACCTAAGCTAGAACTGCACCTCTGCAATCAGAAAAGCGTGTTTCCACACTGGGAGGATGCTGCACGGCTTTTGAACGTTTCGTGAACAAATGTATTATAATTTTGCATGTAGGCTCCTAACATAAATGTGACCGTATCTTCATCTAAGTCCAAGCATGCGTATAAATAGAATAATAAGCATTCGTGCACTTATGAATGCGTCACATCTTCCTGCGATTGCCAGCATTCCGCTGACTGCGAATCGGACGGCGCATCGTTTCGGGGACGAGCGGCCCACCCACAGCAGCAGGCCGCGTCGCCATCCACGCCCCGGAGATGTGTACAGACGCCCGAGGACCAGCTCCTGCCCGGTCAACCAGCCCCGCCCACTCGGGCTCCTCCCCAACCGCAGCTCGGAGACGTGGAAGGACATGGTGCGCATGTTGGCGACACCCACGACGGGAGGGAGCCGACCCTCTGCGTGGGGAGAAGACGAAGGAGCCGGCGTGAGGGATGCAAAGGCAACGAACATCCCACAGGGTGTTTCATATCGCTGTCCTGCCCTGGCATCGACCAAGCCAGTCGACGGGTCTCCGAATAAGGACGACAGAGCGTACCGGGAGCTGCTCCTGAGGTGCAAGATCGCCGAGTACGGATTACTGAAGGAGACGGGCGAGAGAGGTGGAGCGATCTCGCCGCAGAGACCCAACACGCGACGGGCTCGCAAGAGGAGCGGATCCGTGTACCCACGAGATGCTGAAGCAAGGTGGGGCTCTGCTTGACACGCCGATGGTCCTCCCCTCGCTTAATATTATGCATAATTTCAAAAGTCATTAGAAATTTAAAATGCATATTGTCTTTCCTTTTCATGCTGTACACTAGCACTTCGCAGTACGTTCATCTTGAGTACATTAACTTCGTCGGCCAAGCCCAGCTCTGGAACAAACTGCTGACTTCAGACAGGAGGTTTGCCCTGGAGTGGCAACCCTGCAGTCGATGTCTGGAGAGGGGAACAAAGTGTTCCCATCGCATAGTCCTGCGCACTGGTGGGGGCTACATTGTACTCGACTGCAGTGATCTCTCTGAAGATGACAAGCAAAAGCTCTTTGGTAATCACTCCTCCCTCCCTCCCTCCCTCCCTCCCTCCCTCCCTCCCTCCCTCATGTCCACATATATGGTAAAGCAATTGCAGTCTGACTGTACATGTGAGGTGTCTGCGCCTACATACCTATAACACGTTCACTTTTACTTCCACTCCAACAGAACACATAACAGCCACCAGTGATAACAACGAAGGTGGCCATATTGACGGTGGAGGTGTGTCAGCAGGGGACTCAAGCACCAACACCAATGCAGGCCTTGGTAACAGCAACGACATTGAAGGGGGCAACAAAAATGGTGGTGGTGGTGGTGGTGGTGATGGTGGTGGTGGTGGCCAGGGCAATGGTGGTGGTGTTCTTAAGAAGAGAGGGAAGAGTGAAGCCAATCAGGGAGGCACAGGGGAACAGACTAACAGAGATCAAGATGATCAGGTGATCTGTGGAGACACATGTGTGAGGGTGCATGTTGTGACCACTGGTGATTAGTGGGATGTAATGGATTGTTGTGTGTGTGTGTGTGTGTGTGTGTGTGTGTTTGTGTGTGTGTGTGAGTGTGTGTGTGCGTGTTTGTGTGTGTGTGTGCAGAGTGCACTCCATTAAATCATACGGGTATTCTCTGGGCCATTAAAAATAGTAGACCTGGTATAAAGCACTGCAATTATATTTTGTCTCCCATTGACACACACACACTTACAATGCACACACACACACACATACACACACAAATACACACACATACACACACACAACATGCATACACACACACAAACACACACACACACACACCACACATGCACATGGCACATACACACCCCACACATACTTGAAATGTCATTCAAAGGCTGATGGGAGTGGTTTTGTCACAGCAAGCTCTGGACACATTAAGACCGAGTGAGTGATTTCTACTTACACACAACCCAGTACTTTTGAGAAGACCTTATAAATGTTGCGTCCCCTCTTTTGCAGAAAAGACCATACAGAGGGTAAGTCAAGCACAATGCCTTGTCTCCAGCCTCACCACCTGACTGCCAGGTGTGCAAGGAGTGAGAAGAGGAGGTGAGGAAGGAGGGTGGGACGTGGGAGGAAGCCAGACAGAAGCGGATCGCGCCGTCAACGCAGGAGCCTCTTCCACCTCTGTGAAGTCGGGTGGTAGTGGTGGGGATGGGGACCTGGGACCCTCGACGTCCAAAGTGCATGTGAGGTTCAGTAATCGTCCCCAGAGCTCAGCACAGAGAAGGCTGCTGGGAAAGGGTGCGGACAGCGCAAGGAGAGCCACAAATCTCGAGGTACTCCTCCTTCTGAAATGCATGCACATTATATATCTAATGAACTGGAGAATTGAGTGTATGCATTTGTGTGTGCATGTGTATATACGTGTGTGTATGTGTGTATGTGTGTATGTGTGTGTATGCATGTGTGTGTATGTGCGTGTATGCATGTGTGTGTATGTGTGTGTATGCATGTGTGTGTGTGTATGCATGTGTGTGTGTGTATGCATGTGTGTGTGTGTGTGTGCTGGGTGCAAATGCATTCGAGTCTGTCCACTTCATATTACTATATACTATATTCTTCATTAATTCATTAATTTTGTATGCATTTTCTGTTTGTGAGTGTGATTGTATGCGTGTAGGCAGTGTGTATGTGTGTATGTGTGTATGTGTGTGTATGTATGTGTGTATGTGTGTGTATGTGTGTGTATGTGTGCGTGTGTATTAAGCATACAGACTTGGCTCATCTGTCTGTACTCTTGTGCAGCGTCGCACTAAAGGAGGAAAGGTCAAAGGTGACGAGGATGACCTTATTGGGGCTGGCCACCCGCCAAGAGCTAGGGAAGATGGAGGAGGAGGAGGAGGAGGAGGAGGAGGAGGAGGGGATGTGCAGGTATTTGGGTCACTCTTATAACGACGTTTTACACAATCTCTGCATCCGACCAACAAGCATTGTGATATGGTGCATGTAGGAGGGAGGCGCAAATATTAATATCATGTATGACATCTTCAGTACCACAACTGTTGTATGATATCATCAGTGCTTATCTGATCTCACATGCATGTTTGCATACTGAGCTTGACCAAGCATGGTTCTGTGAGCATACACTCGTACTGATGAAAACACACACAATACATATACCCACATGTGCATACTACACACACACATGCACACATGCACAACACCACCATACACACATGTGCACACTACACACACGCACACTACACACATGCACACATGCACAACACCACCATACACACATGTGCACACTACACACACGCACACTACACACATGCACACATGCACAACACCACCATACACACATGTGCACACTACACACACGCACACTACACACATGCACACATGCACAACACCACCATACACACATGTGCACACTACACACACGCACACTACACACATGCACATTACACACATGCACACTACACACATGCACATTATACATATGCACACATACACACATACACACCTGCAGGAGGACAAGCATCGCAGAGATCTAGAGAAATTCAAGTATCACAACGACACAAGTGATGACAATCAGCCAAAGCCACCATACCACCAAAACCTGTAAGTTGTGTGATCACATGACCATAGGGGTGCTAAACACACATTTTGTCACTAGCTGACCATACAATGGGTCCTTACCTCCTAAGCTATCCTCATTCCTCCTTTTTCTTCCATCCTCCCTTCCACTCATCCCTCTTCCCCCTTCCGTTTCCTCTTTCCTCCTCCCCTTCCCTCCCATTCTTCTCCATTCTTCTTTCTCCTTCCTCCAATTTTTCTCCTTTCTCTCCCAATCCCTTCCCTCCCTTCCTCCCCTTCATCACCCTCCCTTCCTCCCCTTCATCACCCTCCCCCTCATTCTCTTCCCTTTTCCCTCTCCTATCCTCCCTTCCCCTCCTCCCCTTTCCCCTCTCCCCTTTCCCCTCCTCCCGTTTCCCTCCTCCTCCCCTTTCCCCTCCTCCTCCCCTTTCCCCTCCTCCTCCCCTTTCCCCTCCTCCTCCCCTTTCCCCTCCTCCTCCCCTTTCCCCTCCTCCTCCCCTTTCCCCTCCTCCTCCCCTTTCCCCTCCTCCTCCTCTTTCCCCTCTTCCACCTCTTTCCTCTCCTTCACCCTTTCCTCTCCTCCACCCTTTCCTCTCCTCCACCCCTTTCACCTCTCTCCTCTCCCCTCCTCTCCCCTCCTCTCCTCTCCCCTCCTCTCCTCTCCCCTCCTCTCCCCTCCTCTCCCCTCCTCTCCCCTCCTCTCCTCTCCTCTCCCCTCCTCTCCCCTCCTCTCCCCTCCTCTCCTCTCCTCTCCCCTCCTCTCCTCTCCCCTCCTCTCCTCTCCCCTCCTCTCCTCTCTCCCTCCTCTCCTCTCCCCTCTCCCCTCCTCTCCTCTCCCCTCCTCTCCCTCCTCTCCTCTCCCCTCCTCTCCTCTCCTCTCCTCTCCTCTCCTGCCCTTTCCTCCCTCCCCCCCCTTCCCTTTAGCAAGCCCCACCACTCCAAACGTAACGACTTGAAGGCTCTGCAGTGCACACTCCAGGAGCTACAGGGTATAGACCCTCTGGACTACTTGGCCAAGTACTGTATCATAGACCAGGAGAAGCTGCCCCACTACCGGAGGGTCTACGACAACGTGGACCGGGACGAGGACGATGAGATTGGAGTCTCGGAACTGGACTTTGCCCTCAAGGCAGTGAACTATGAACTTATAACCGATGCGGAGATGAGATATGTGCACAGTGTAAGTAGAGAGATACACACACACACATGTACACACCTACACATGTACATACGTACACATACACATATATACACCTACACATGTATACACCTACACACGCATTAACACACATACACTCACATGTATACGAACACAGACACACACACATGCACACGTACACATGTGCACTTGCACACACATGTGCTCACACAAACGTATACACGTACACATACATTAGCACACACACATACACACATACACATACATACATGATACATGTACATACACAGGCACATGCACTCTGCACGCACGTCATGTACACACACACAAACGCACACACACACACACATGCACACACATGGAACATGCACATAAGGGTGTGTGTGTGTGTACAATTATACAAACACCCACATACCTCACGGCACATCAAAAGGTATTGCACAATTATACAGAACACGTATACATGCACATGCATGCAAATAACACATACCCTACATATGCACATATGCACACGCAGAAGTGGAAGATTAAACCATAGCCACTATAAAGCATTACTCAATAACTTGATACATGGTGTAAGATGGAAGGCTGTGTGTGTATGTGTGTGCATGTGTGTGTACATTGTATATATATGTGTGTGTGCATGTCATCAAATAGATACAGGCATTGTGATTTGCAAACTGCATGTTGGGCATGTGTGTGTGTGTGTGTGTGTGTGTGTGTGTGTGTGTGTGTGTGTGTGTGTGTGTGTGTAATATTTTGCACAAACGTGACCCAAGCTGTGAGGTGTGTTGTTGACATGGCAACATTCCATCTCATCTCCTTCCTCCTCCCCTCTCCTATCCAGGTCCTAGAGTTGGCTGGACGCTACAAGCTCAACTTCCGGCTGTTCTCTTTGGTGGCTGCTCTCTCCGAGAAAGTGGTGGCACTTGAGTAAGTCATCCCTGTCACTGAAGTGATTCAGGACACACCCACACACCCACACACACACACACACACGCACACACACACACCACACACACACACACACACAGATTGCACAGCACAATGCCCGCATCCTATGCATCATGCTTTGACGTGCACACACATCCTCACATATACTCAGTGTCACATGCACACAGCCTAAGCTTGAACACAACACTCATCCCATACAAAGCACACGTGATATGTTTTTTGTTTTATTCCCACACATAGAGACATGGTGAAGAGGCTGGTCAACCAGATGGACTGTGAGGCACTGGAAACCAAGATGAAGAAATGCAAGGCATGCCACCCACCACCCCCAATCTTCCCACACACAAAGGAGAATGGAGAGTGGCACAGTCCTAATTAGGAGCCTGCCAGATATTTGTAGTAGGCTAATGTAATTGATAGCCTCAATTCATGAGGTGGGGGTGGTTGAAAAGAGCATGATTTAAGAAGGTGCCTCTTAATGTGCCCCTCCCCTTCCCTTAAGAACTGTCTGTCTAAGAATACCACCTCATTGTCTGCCCCCCCCCCCCCCCCCCCCCCCCCACGTCCATAGGAGCTGTTCTACCTTCTGGCAGACAGCGAAACCTCTCACCAGGGTGGAGTGGTGACATCATCGAGCCTAGCTGTTGAGCTGCAGGCAGGAGGCCTTACCAGCGACCATGTTGGCTACGTGGTGGACCGCCTCAACCACCAGGGCAAAGGGATCGTGGAGTTCCTCGACTATCTCACCTACGTGCCACTGTTTGTGGAGATACATGATTCCATATATGGAAACCCTCTGGACTTCTCAAGAATGAAATGAAGTGATGCCTTTCACTTCTGTTTTGAACAACAACATTTATAACTTGTAGTTTCATTGAAACCACATCCCTGTCACCACACCCTCACTTATGCCACCACATCACCACACTCCTGTCACCACACCCCTCACTTATGCCACCACATCACCACACTCCTGTCACAATGCCACACACCCAGTTCATGCTATTTATAGCGGCATAACAGCTGTAACTATAACACTTCAATGAAAAATAAAGAAAATGAATGTGCACTAAATTGAGCACGTATTGTCAGTTATAGTGATATGCTCACTACATATTCTTCCACTGTTTCTTTAAAAGGCCAACATTTTCTAGAGGGTCTTGCTGGGCTCCATGTACACACCCTCCTGTGAACACAATGAAAGAAAATGGTAACACACACCCATCACCCAAAATACTGTTACACACAACACCAAACCCCAGAAACTCATTACGGATAGTATTTGTGACCACTCCCATAGCACAGTACAGGGGTAGAAGAAAACAAAGATATATCCACACCCCACAGCGAAGCACAACACAACTGTTTAAAGTAACAGCCATACATGGTGTATGTGTGTGTGTGGGGGGGAGGGACAAGAGGGAGAGGAGACCTGACCAAGTGCTCCTTGTACAAGCTGCACATACAGCCAGCAGTCACTTCACACACACAAAGGCACATGCACAACAGATGTTGTAAATACCACACACACACAAAACACACAGATGGCGACACATGCCTACTGTACACATGCACACACAACCAGAACACCCATTGAGAGGTATATGGGCAAACACCTGAGGTGAAGTTCACACATCTGCTTCGTGGGACATGACTAATGGGTGTGTTTGATCCAACAGGTGGGTGGGAAAGGTAGAGTCAGGACTGCCAAGGAAGGACATAATTGCACACCCCACAATTTGTGTCTTTTTTTCTTCTTTTATTAGGCCTAGATAAATAGACTCAATAAGAGTCTCCGGAGGCCTATTCATTCAAGAGTGAAGACCACAATTTGCCGCTTGCTTTGAGTCACATACACACACTTAAAAGTTTCTCTTTTCTGTTCTGTCTCCTCTAATTTATAAGAGTAGCTTTTTCCTATATTGACTGTATTGAATTGTATTAGCTTCTTTCCCTTCTAAAACATTTCTCTCCCTATATCAGCATTTCACTTGTAAAATGCCAGCCACAAGTACGAATCTAGAGGGGCGGAGCCCAACGACCCAAGAGGGGTGGAGACAACTCCGCAATTGGTTCCTCCCTGAGGGGTGGAGCCCACAAGAAGGGAGGAGCCCCACAATCTTCCAGGAGAGGGGTGGAGCCAATTCTCATCTCCACCGATAAATGACCACCAGGAAGGCCAGCTGCCTTGCCATCTTGGCCACGAGGAAGGCCAGCTGCCTTGCCATCTTGGCCATGAGGAAGGCCAGCTGCCTTGCCATCTTGGCCACGAGGAAGGCCAGCTGCCTTGCCATCTTGGCCACGAGGAAGGCCAGCTGCCTTGCCATCTTGGCCAACTTTTTGTTGAGACATTAAACCATTCATAAAGAATACTTGCAAACCACTATCAAACCAATGCACATGGGTGTGTTATGATGTGTACATTTTTTATGTACGCGGAGGTGTGTGTGTGTGTGTTTGAATACATTCATGTGACTTATTAACTTCATGACACAACATAAATACTTATCTGCTTTCCCATCTTAACAGCTCCATAATAGTGCCATAAAAGTATTCACACTGCTAAATCCTTCCATCCAGCAGTTCTAAGCAATAAGGATGGCACCTGGAGTGTGTCAACCTCAGCAGTACCATTACAATAACTGTCTTATGACCTCATCACCTCTGGCTCTACTCCAAATAACTGTCTTATGACCTCATTACTGTCTTATGACCTCATCACCTCTAGCTCTACTCCAAATAACTGTCTTATGACCTCATTACTGTCTTATGACCTCATCACCTCTGGCTCTACAAATAACTGTCTTATGACCTCATTACTGTCTTATGACCTCATTACTGTCTTATGACCTCATTACTGTCTTATGACCTCATCACCTCTGGCCCTACTCACAATATGGTTTACTGAGTGGTGACAAGCACTTCTTGAGTGATGTTCTTTTTTTTTTTTAGGACAGCTCGTCTCTCTCTCAGGCCGGTCAGAAACAGGGCTGGCTTACAAGTGCTAGTGGGTTAATGAGTTAGGGACCATCCACTGGACTTAGAATCTACGCTTAGAATGCAACGAACATTGCTGTACTTTTGTGCCTGACTGTAAGGTTCAATAACCTCTACATATCTGGGGTGTAGCAAGAGATGGCTCTAGTGCACCAACAGAGACAATCTGGGATTAACATCTACTGTTAGGTTGGTTTTTACGGTGCAAAGTCCACTGTAATCAAAAGCATTAATCATGGGCTATTTTTCATACAGGGCCGGGGATGGAGGGAAAGCACAATAAATCCCTTGGACAATCCTTGGACAATTAATAAATCCTATCTGAATATAAAAGCTAACCACATAGTCATTACATGGAATAGCTCATTGCATCATAATTTGAAGTACTTTTGTCTATCATTGTGTACTCTACAGAGGACATACAAATGTAGAAGTATTCATAGAGGTCACAAAGGTCAACTGGTGAATGGTCTTAAGTCCTAGTGAGTTCTTAAAGTCCTAGTGAGTTCTTAAAGTCCTAGTGAAGCAGCAGTAGCCTTAAAGGTCCTAGTGAAGCAGCAGTAGCCTTAAAGGTCCTAGTGAAGCAGCAGGTAGCCTTAAAGTCCTAGTGAAGCAGCAGGTAGCTTCTTAAAGTCCTAGTGAAGCAGCAGGTAGCCTTAAAGTCCTAGTGAAGCAGCAGGTAGCTTCTTAAAGTCCTAGTGAAGCAGCAGGTAGCCTTAAAGTCCTAGTGAAGCAGCAGGTAGCCTTAAAGTCCTAGTGAAGCAGCAGGTAGCTTCTTAAAGTCCTAGTGAAGCAGCAGGTAGCCTTAAAGTCCTAGTGAAGCAGCAGGTAGCATCTTAAAGTCCTAGTGAAGCAGCAGGTAGCATCTTAAAGTCCTAGTGAAGCAGCAGGTAGCTTCTTAAAGTCCTAGTGAAGCAGCAGGTAGCTTCTTAAAGTCCTATTATCCCAACCTTTCAACCTTTGTGACCTCTATGAATATTGCATAACTCCTTTTTCTTGGTCATTCAAGTTCTGAGTTGGAATGCTGGATTTTGGGCATCACAATTAAAAGCTGACACACTACAGACCATAATACGACACGACAGTAATCAGTATCATCCATTCAATTGCATTCAATTGGATTCCATTAAAAAATCGTACACCCGTATGGATAACAATAAATAGTGTTCGGGGGTGTGTGTGTGTGTTTGGAAATATGATGTTGTCCAGGCAGGTAGGTGCATGTACCATTACAAAGCAACCCCTTGGAAGCTTCCATAACAGGAGCCTTGTTGCTACAACCACATTCCATACATAAGCTCCTTCAGGCATTCTGGCCACATCACAGAAGAGCCTACTCTTTTAGCTATTCTCTGTGGACTAGCTGGATTGGTCAAACATCCTAATCATAAACAGGTCATACATACAAATCATAATCCACCTAAAGCAGTCACCCAAAGAGGTCAGAATTGTTCAACCAATATGATGGAGGTGCCTGCAATACAGAATGTAGTAGCATCAATCAGGACTGTCCCGGACCAACAACAATGAGGAGAGGTGATCATTATGATCAGGTGATCACTGGGGCCCCAACATGCGTCAATCAGGACTGTCCCGGATCAACAACAATGAGGAGAGGTGATCATTATGATCAGGTGATCACTGGGGCCCCAACATGCGTCAATCAGGACTGTCCCGGACCAACAACAATGAGGAGAGGTGATCATTATGATCAGGTGATCACTGGGGCACCAACATGCGTCAATCAGGACTGTCCCGGACCAACAACAATGAGGAGAGGTGATCATTATGATCAGGTGATCACTGGGGCACCAACATGCATCAATCAGGACTGTCCCGGACCAACAACAATGAGGAGAGGTGATCATTATGATCAGGTGATCACTGGGGCACCAACATGCGTCAATCAGGACTGTCCCGGACCAACTACAACGAGGAGAGGTGATCATTATGATCAGGTGATCACTGGGGCACCAACATGCGTCAATCAGGACTGTCCCGGACCAACAACAATGAGGAGAGGTGATCATTATGATCAGGTGATCACTGGGGCACCAACATGTGTCAATCAGGACTGTCCCGGACCAACAACAATGAGGAGAGGTGATCATTATGATCAGGTGATCACTGGGGCACCAATATGCGTCAATCAGGACTGTCCCGGACCAACAACAATGAGGAGAGGTGATCATTATGATCAGGTGATCACTGGGGCACCAACATGCATCAATCAGGACTGTCCCGGACCAACAACAATGAGGAGAGGTGATCATTATGATCAGGTGATCACTGGGGCATCAACATGCGTCAATCAGGACTGTCCCGGACCAACAACAATGAGGAGAGGTGATCATTATGATCAGGTGATCACTGGGGCACCAACATGCATCAATCAGGACTGTCCCGGACCAACAACAATGAGGAGAGGTGATCATTAGGTGATCACTGGGGCACCAACATGTAGGCCATATTGGCATAAGGTCGCTCGAGAACCATTTTTATTAACCATGGTCGTTCAATGAGTGTGACTGAAGCGAAAATTAAAATCCATTCTCAATAGTACCAGTTCAGATTTAGGACAATATTACACGTAAAAGGTCAAACACAAATTTAGTGGATACTTGTCCCTGCAAACACAGCAAGAAGGGAATCCCCATATATATATCTACATGACCTTTGGATATACATGAACCTCGGATAGAACTTCCAGTGATTCAGCTCATTATCGCTATTATACAACCAGGTACAGACAGGTATAAAGGTTGAACTGCCAATTGGTGGTACAAATGGAGTAAATGGGCCTGTAATCTCAATGCTTATATTTCTTACTGTGCCTGCAGTCGAGCAATGTCCAAGTTTTATCTTTTGATTTAGTTTGGGTGCTTGCAAAAGGGTGATACTCTAGTGGAGATGTTGGAGAATGGTTCTAGTAGACTAGTGGCCCCCCCCCCCCCCCCCCCCCCCACTCGACCTGCAACACGGTACCTTGGTAAGGTGGAGTGGGATGGGGTGGGGGGGAGAGATAGGTGATTGACGGCAAGAAGTGAGGCATTCAACATAACATGTGGGGGGAGGGGTGGGGGGAGGGGTGGGGCGCAAGAACATAGCCACACGCTGGTCTATTTCTTATTGATATGGTTTAAAGACTTTTAAATCAAGTTTTATACTATAATGGACATAACTCTGTGCAGACAGCTCTGGTGCAGACAGACACACCTGTTCATTAAAATGCATGATCCCAAACACCCTTGTCAAACTGACAACCAGCAATGACCTGCACTTGTAGTTTTCAACACACACGTGCAGCTCTAAGCGTGTCCGTGTGGTGTGTGGGATGTGCGATATTCCACTTTGTACTCTACTGCAGTACGCATGCAAAGTATGCATGCCCTCATTGTGTTGGCATCTGCACAAACAATGACCATGGGCCATAGCTCCCTTTTATGCGACTACAATAATATTTCAACAGCAAAATGTTCTCTATTCATGACATGAACGTAACATATCACATGACGTGTTTGTGTTTTAGAAAACAATAAACACGCTAATCTTTAAGTGTCTGTTCATGTGACTGGAGACCAACCAATTACAGTTAAGACCTCAAATTTGTTTACAAGTACACGACTCAGGTGTCCATCTCTGATCGAAATTTGAGGTACACACCCCAGTGGTTATGGAGATTTACTGATCGTCTTTTGGAGGTCTGTTGGGACTAAGGGCTATACAGCTGCAAAAATTCGACTTAAGCTCCACTTTTTAGGAATCATATTGCAAAATGCCTGCAGTTTTTATATGCCAATTTTTATTTACTATTTGTATGCTGTCAGTATAAAATATTCGCCAAAGTTTTATCGTATGGATGATTGCGATCTCCGTGACATTACAACAATGATTTTAATTATTAGGAGTGCCACTAACGCTTGCAATAATAATACATTGTGCATGTGTTGCGTACATACAACCATCAAAGACAACTCTGCAGTGTCTAAAAACATTACTGTGTCACATGTGCTTACTACCTTTGGCTTTTTCACCCGCTTTCGAGGAGTAACAAAGTCTGATATAGCTCCTTTTGCAGCAATTTTGCTGGAGCGCTGTGTTGCAATAGTGATGGTCTGTTGAACTGAAACCTCACGGCTTTTACGTTTTCTGACATTGGTACCTTCAGGTAGGCCTGTGAGGTTCTGAAAAGAACCAGTACCAGACGTAGATGGACCCAATTCAGGAGTACGAATAGACCCGCTACTGCAGCAACCGCTCAACATCACCAAAATAGCGTCACTGTTTTGATGTCAGAGTGGATGAGAATTGCAATGCGTATACGGAAAATGGAACAAAATCCCATAAGATAAGAATTTTAAAACTATAGTATCAATTTAATTACCGATAGTGAAGGAGTCGAAACAATATAAAAACTGCAGGCATTTTGCAATATGATTCCTAAAAAGTGGAGTTTAATGTCTATTGTCCTGGATGTCCCCCGCGGGGGACAAGTGTGTCCCATGGGGGAAGCAACTTCAGATTGATGGTGCTTTGTCACAGTGGAGCATTGCTGCATTCTAAAACATTTTTATAAAGCACTTTAAACCCTGGCTGGAAGTAGATTCTTTATGACTATTTTTAAAACTTCTTCTTTTGAACATCGCGTGTTTTGCAATTTGTATTTACAAAAAGGTTCGCTGCAATGAAAGCTTACATAAATTTTGGTCTGAGTACGAGTCATGAAGTTGTTAACAGATCGAGTTCCGTGTCTTTAGGCTGTTGCAGTACAGCTCAACGATGAAAATATGGACTGCCGATCGACACCGACAGACATTTGTGTGAATTAAATACGCGTGCCTACTCAAAAAATGCCACATATTTTTTGAATTGAAAAGATCAGCTGTTTTCACGTTGCGCTATGCGCAATTAGAACAGATAAAAGTCAACGCTCTGTGTATGGTTAACAGTAAGACGCTACACCATGTTTTCTTGGGCCCAGAGCTGAGAATTAACCTGCATTGGGTAATACACTCCACACGAATGCCTACAATCTGAACTACTGTCCACCATGGGGCACAATCGTCCCCCGCAGGGACTTTCAGGAGAATAGACATTAAGTCAAATTTTTGCAGCTGTATAGCCCTTCGTCCCAACAGACCTCCAAAAAACGATGATCAGTAACTGAGCTCCATAACCACTGAGGTGTCTCAAATTTCTATCAGAGATGGACACCTGAGTGGTGTACTTGTAAAAAAAAAAAAGTGAGGCCTTCACTGTAATTGGTTGGTCTCCAGTCACATAAACAGACACTTAAAGATTAGCGTGTTTATTGTTTTTAAAAATACAAACACGTCACGTGATAATGTTGTTGTCATATGATGTGATGCAGAAATACATGCTGATTCTAGAAATGTAATTTTCATCCTTATAGCATGTTCTATTGTAGAGATATCGTAGAAAAACTGAAATTTTGGGTTTTCTACTTTCTTTGTGACAAGCACTGTATCAACATTTCTGCACATGTGGAACAAAATATATCTTGATTTACGACTAGGTTGCAGATCTGTCTCTCTGAAGGTCCGCTGTGTAGTGCCACAGAAATGAAATTATGATTTACCTTGGTGACACAATGCATACACATTGTCACTCAGTACTGAATGAAACCATTACTTGATTTCTAGTAGGACTGTACTTAGTTAAAATTAGTTGAACCATTTAATGTTTTGCCCCTAGCCATTTGCTATTTTGAATGAACACCAAACCCCACAAAAATAAATAAATAGAATCAAATAGTGAGGGGAAAAGCAACCATAATTACTATGGTCAATGGCATTCATGTAAGTGTGCTTGATTTTTTTGGCCACAAACAAGAATACTACCCCAGATACTTTAATACGGGATGAAATATGATTGTCACGAAAGGGAGTGTGCATTTCAATCAATCAGCAAGACAGGTATAGCATGCATGCAGGAGTACCAGGCATAGGGTGGGGGTGGGGGGGGGGGGGGGGGGGGGGGGGGGGGGGGGGGCTCATGCATGCAGGAATACCAGGCATAAGGGGGGGGGGCTCATGCATGCAGTACCAGGCATAGGGTGGGAGGGGCTCATGCATGCAGGAATACCAGAATGAGAGGGGCTCATGCATGCACGAGTACCATAGGGGGGAGGGGCTCATGCATGCAGGAGTACCAGGCATAGGGTGGGAGGGGCTCATGTGAACCAAACCTTACAATTGATATCAATACTTAATTGCAGACACATCAGGCTCCAAATGGAGATTGAAACGAGAGCACAGGTAGCATTTACACCAATATAGAGCAAACAATTGTGTGGAAACAAATAAAATCCCACTCACACCCACCATGGTCTTCCAGAGGTTCTGAGCTGACTTGCTCCCAGCAGCGCATATCTCCCGCTGCCCATTAATCGGACGACCATAGGTCTGGGGACTAGCCTGCAGGTACCTGGATAGTCAGGGTCAGAGAGTGAACTATCTGAACCACCCAGCGTATACACATAAAACATAAACTTGATTCCAACCCATACAATATTTTGATGTACTAAAGAGATGGCTCACTTACAGTCCAGTGTCGACATGCTTTAGTCTGACACTTTCATCTCGTCTCCAGTACTCTGAGGAACACTCAACAAGCCAATTGTCGCCTACAGCAAATGTGGCACGTTATGTCATGGCAAATGTACGCATGCAAACATGTGAGTGTGCACGTGTGTGTGTGTGTTTGTGTGTGTAAAGTACATGAGTGTGTGTGTGAACATATGCAGTGTGTTTGTGCGTGTGTGTGTGTTGTGCATGTGTGTGTGTGTTTGTGCATGTGTGTATGTGTGTGTGTGTGTGGTGAACATATGCAGTGTGTTTGTGTGTGTGTGTGTTTGTGTGTGTGTGTGTGTGTGTGTGTGTGTGTGTGTGTGTGTGGTAATGTACGATAAGCATGCACACATGCCATATGTGAATATACAACAGGATACATGACCATTGCATGCAGTAAACTCATTGTTGGTAACTCTTTTGTCTGTTATTAACCACAAAGCTATCCACATCCACAGCAGTCTTGATGAAATTCTACCAAGAAACTTTCATTGCTTTGATATGACCATACACCAGGCAACACAACTCAATGAATAGGGTCCTGATGTGAGCAGCTGAAACAATGCATGGTTTAAGGGTGTAGGAGCCACCCACCACACCCACCTGAGTTGCTGCCACCTGCCTCACCCACCTGAGTCGCTGCCACCCACCACACCCACCTGAGTCGCTGCCACCCACCACACCCACCTGAGTCGCTGCCACCCGCCACACCCACCCGAGTCGCTGCCACCCACCACACCCACCCGAGTCGCTGCCACCCGCCACACCCACCCGAGTCGCTGCCACCCGCCACACCCACCTGAGTCGCTGCCGCCCACCACACCCACCCGAGTCGCTGCCACCCACCACACCCACCTGAGTCGCTGCCACCCACCACACCCACCTGAGTCGCTGCCACCCACCACACCCACCTGAGTCGCTGCCACCTGCCGCATCTCCAAAACAGCTCACTTCCTGGTTGTTGGAGAGAGGCGAGGCAAAGTGGTGGCTGTGCAGGAAGAGGTGTGTGCTGAGGTGCTGAAGACGAATAGTGAAGCCACACTTCACTGGCACGCTGCAGTGAGTAATGAAAGCCACAATGATGAAGATTATATAATTTAAATTAAAATTTTTGAATAGAGATTGAATGGAAAACTGCTAAAGGGAATGCCATGCGATGGAATAAGACCACCAATGACGCAAGCACACATAATTTGAACTTGCTTATGAATGGAATTAAAATTCAAGACACACAAATCATGCATGGATTTTCTTTGTGCTAGTTAGTACAAGAATTTGTTTCTCAGCTGACGTACCCTCTGGGACACTGCTTTGAGAATGCTCCTTTAAGTACCCAATAACTGTTGATGTCGTCCGCTTGGGTCACTCCAGTTACGCTCTGTAGGGTAATGAAAGAAGGAAGGCGTTAAATAGAATAACCTCGACATCAAATCGATTTATATTGCCCAGCATGTATGGTGCATGGAAATGTCCCACCATACCTCCGTCAGTCATGAATGTGCGCTGGCATCATCTCACGCGCTTGTGTACGTACCTGCTGAGCGCTGCCGGAGCCATACTTAACGTCGTGTGAATGAAGTCGTACGTTGTAGTGAGGGTTGATGAGTTTCAGAACTGAGCCGCACGTTACGGATTGAAAACCTAGGTGATACCGTCATCAAGAGAAACTCGGGAGTGTGAAGACTCGGTCGAAAAGCATACGAATGCACCAAACAGAATATACTGCTCACCGGCTGACAGTGCGACTGTGGCGGAAGAAGCAATAAACAGTACCACAATACAACGAGCAGCACTTGTAACAGACATGCTCAATAACCCGTCCGACTTGGTGCTTAAAAGAAAACGATATTTTAGTGCAATATTACTAATTGCGGGTAGAGGATGTACGCATTATTGTAATGGCGCAGTTGCCACGTGCTGCCATGGTAACAATCCGCGGAAACACAAGCTGTTTATATATTTAAAATCATTACACTTACTGTATACTCGATGACAGAGATAAGCGAGGAAGAACTTCAAGCCACTTATGCTTGGATAGACGAGATTCCATTGTCCAGGCAAAAGAAGAGCATTGCCAGGGATTTCAGCGATGGAGGTACGGTGTGTGAGCGGAGTGGGCTCGAAGCCGTGAGAATGCTGCGCAGCCAGAAAACAATAAAACTAAAACAAATCGCCATTAATAATGCACGCATGAGTTTCAAGGCAACATGATAATTGCAGCTCATTAGGAAGACGATCATGGTTGAAGTTGTGATTTAGCACTCCGGTGTCTTGCCTCTTTTCTCCTCGTGCACGCATACAATTATCCAGTTCTTGTTGCTGAGGTGGTCCATCACTTCTTGCCAAAATTGGTGGAGTTGCACAACTATTCGCCAGCCAGCTCTTCACCGCAGAAGATGGAAAACTGGCGAACGCTCAACAGTAAGCAGAAAAGACATGAGATGTGGCGAGAATTTTACTTCATTCTCTGGAAGGGATGTGGGGTTGAGTTATGATAGTCAGAGTAGTTCTGAAACGTTTCTTTCATTTAAAAGAAATCTACTTCTACTAGGAAAGGTGTTCTCAAAACTGGGTCTCTCTGTACCAGAAGATCTTCTGCAAGGTGTGGTTGCAAGCAAGCCAGGAGTGATTGAGTACATTCTTAATGTCCTCAAGGGAAGAGTAAGTATTTCCATGGCAACCATATTTTTTTAAGTCTGCTCCAAGAAGCTAGTAGTGGTGTAGTAATAAAGTTCCCATGACATGGTATCTTCTATGCTGTTCAAAAGTGTTGTAATGTGTAAATAGCATGTCCAAATTAATGCAACATATATGTCCTTAGGCTCTTCCCACACATGATGCATGACACATGATGCCAGACAGGTCCAGACAATGTGTTGTGTTATATTTAATGCTCCTCCAACTACCCAGATGGAGCTGTACCTGGAAAACCATTCAAGGCTAGAAAGTGTGACCACAGAAGACTTGTATTCCAATATGCACTTGCATGATGGGATGTATGACCCTGCGCAGCTTGTCTCTGACTTTCCCTCAGGGAGAACCCACAACATCTTGGATGAGGTACATGTATGGCTATTCAACACATTTTGCATCCTCTTTGCTCTCAACTTAACGTTTAACTATAAGAACAATTTTAAGGATACAACGGTGGAGTATCTAATACTGCATATTTAGTAGAGGTTCAGTTATGATCTGCAAGGTTGCATGTGAGTTCCATTTGTAGTTACATGATAGTTCTGGGTTTATATGTGTAATCATTTTTATGTCAATTTGATCCAGTACCTAACATCCACAGAGTCTCTACAGACATACCGGTGCTGCAGCCCAGCCAAGTGCCAACACCTATCCATTTCACTACAACCCATACCCAGGTGGTATCAAACAGAGCAACAGTATCTCTGTGGAGAGCGCACCAAACATCCACAGTGTTGCGTCTCGTCTCCCCGTCCCAAACCACTTGAAGCACAGAGCCAATCCTTCTCCTGCTCATCATCTCCCTCCTCCCCCACCCCCTCCTTCCCACACCTTCGCTACCCTCCCATCCCTTGCTGTACCGCAGCAAGGTCACAAAGGCCCACCAAATAGCAAGGTTGGAAAGCTCCCAAACCTGGTGAAGTCAAACTACTCTAGGTGGGTGTTAGAGCTTTGCACTTGCTAACTTGCACCATGTTTTCTGCCGTGGACATGTCTGTTTTATTTGGGCTCTCTTCTGCACCCCCATCCCAGGAATGCTCCAGAGGTCCCTGCTGTCTATGAGCAAGCCGGAGTCAAGAAAGGAAAGGCTGAGATGGACACTAGTGCTAATGCCGCAATAAAGAAGGCAGAGACTGAGCAGAAGCTAATGGAATACCAAGAAACCATACAGGTCAGCAATCAGTCCTGTATATTTTCCATGGATTCATTTGGTATCTACATGCAGAAAAACGGGTGGTGGCAAACTTAAATTTAACAAAACAAATAACCCTGGGCACAGTACATTGTGCCCTACCCCTGGCTTCTTCATAAACTCAGGACTCTTAACTCAAATCTGGATGATAAATTAAGTTGAAGTATTTAGTTTAGCATGATTGCCACAATGAATACAGATTTGCTTATTTTAGTCAGATTATTATGCAGGAAGAAAGTAATGAGAAAAGTAAACCATATCAACAGAACAGAATATAACATGCAGAGTAGTATATGCATCTTAGTTCTCTTGGCTAAGTTTTCTACCAACAGGATCCAGTGTGAGCATTTCTTTGTTGATTATGCATGGTTTCAATCACTTTAGATTATTAATAATAGGCAATTTAGTTATACGGAACATTACATCACATTGATTTGTTGCATGATGCAGAGACACGTGCACTGATATCTTCAAATAGCACATGTAAATGATCATGTGCATGTACTGTAGCATAATAGAATCTTGGCATTCGCAAACCATACAAATTCAAGTAGCTACCACGGAATTTACATGTGGCAGAAATACAATCACAGATACTGTAGGATAGGGAATTTAGGTGTGTCAGAGATACAGTTACAGATACTGTAGGGTAGGGATCTAGATGTGGCAAAGACAATTACAGGTATTATAGGTAGGGAATTGAGGTGTGTGTGAAAGAGATACAATTACAGATATTCTTTATTTTAAAAGCAACTTTTAATTTTATCAGTTCCTCTTCTTTTGCAGCTATTGCACATGAAAATTACTCGTTTGGAGCACCTGGTTAAAATCAAAGACATAAAAATAACAGAACTTACAAAGCAGGCAGAAGCTAAACAGCAACACAGTCACCCTAAGAGATGAATACTGAGCACAAATACTTGTAAACGAAATGAAATAAAATAACAATAACACTGCACGCAGTGAACTAAATTAAGAAGGAGTTCTGGAAGTCAATACTTTAAATCACCCTAATTGTGATACACACCACGGTCAGTATAAGGCTGGCTGTCGCAGCTAGACCACTCTGTGATCCGGTCCCGATCATCTCATAGACAGGAGAAGGATCAGTGCTCAATCCAGCGGGACACTTGTAGCTCGAGTCTAACGAGTTGAATGCCATGTTGTTCGCGACCAGCGGGCACCCTTTAAAGCATCCAATGGTCCATGGAAAGGCGTCGGGAAGGTGGTAGTGGTAGGTGGGGACGCCGCTAATATCGTGGGTGTGTCCGTGGCAGGCATCGAGCTGGGTGGGAACCTGACCGCCGAGGGAGTAGCGACCGTACATGGCGAACCCATCGATCATCCACCCGAGCAGTTCCGAGTGGTTTCCCGCCACGTCGGCGGGGAGATTGCATGCCGCCCGCTGGGTGGCGTTGCCGATGCCCAATCCCGAGTGGATGTGGTAGTGGCTCATCGGATCAGCGTGTCCCCCACAGTAATCAGTAGTACGTCCTTCTGACTGCACGGCGTCGACGTAATTCGTCGGTGCACTCGCATCCGTAGCCGGACAGGTCGAGCTGAATCCGCACGGGGACCCGAATCCGAAGATTCTCACACCGTTTAAGAACACGCCCAGCACACCGAGTTGAGGGGCGGGACTGTTTTTAAGGTACGTGATTCCTTTGTAGACGCTGGCCTGTTCGCCAACAGGGATCGGTTGAGCGGCGTAGACAGGTCTGAGCGGTAACTGGAAAACTATCGGCGGCTGAGCCTTGCAAGCCGCGTTGGGTGTATGCCAAAGGGGGTTGTTGTAGGGAGGGCAGCCCGTGGTGGTGACATAGCGGTACGTGCCGTCCGTTGTAATGCTCACCGCTTCAAAGGGGGCGCTGAACGGGCATGTCGGTCCGGTGCTGCAGTTACCGGGAAGCTGAGCGGCAACACTCGCAACCAACGCAACTGCAAACAGAGCGACAATGGCCTGGTGATAGCCAAAAAATCAACTGATGAATTATTTTGTTTAGAAAAACCTTTCACGTTATCAACAGACCATTTGAGAGCAAATCTACCTGCGCCGGAGCCGACTTTTATAAATAAAAACGCCATATATGGTATCGTGACACATTCCATGGAATGGCGCTACATATTTCAAAAGTAGCGGACAAAGCATGCATGCTTTGCACTCATCCAAACAGTACTAATTAAATGGTAACCGCACAGAGCACACACGTTGGTACAGTACTTTAAGGTCAGCAATGCAGCTGCGCATTTGTACCATACGAGTACGAAAGCCTTAAGATCCAGCGAAACCATGCTCTTTGTGTTAGCGTAGATAGCGTAAAGTCTGGTAGAACAGACACACAGGTGCTGCAGACCAGCCAAGTACCAACACCTTTCCATTTAACTACGACCCACACGCAGGCTGTATCAAACAGGCAGTAACGTCTCTGTGGAGAGCGCACCAAACATCCACAGTGTTGCATCCCGCCTCCCCACTTGAAGCACAGGGCCAATCCTTCTCCTGCATGCTCATCATCTCCTTCCTCTCACACTTTCGCATCCCTAGTAACAGGGGCGGACGCAGGATTTCAGCGACGGGGGGGGGGGGGGGGGGGGGGGGTCCAATATGGATAATTGATCAATGGGCGTGGTCAAACCTGTGGCGTAATAGGGCAAGAGGGACGCATAGAAACTGCTGTTCAGCGACAAAACACATTCGTGACAGCGATCCCTGACTGCAGATATGTCAACCTGTAATTGAGGTTCAATTCATTTTTGCGTGAGATAGTGTGTGAGAACAGCCAATCGTCACAATTGACGGTTTGCCGTTGCATCATACAATAAAAAGATCATACTAAATACTTAACAGTTACATGCAGAATAAACACCAATACATACACATTAAGCCGATTCAAATAGCAAGCATGACTGAAACATCTTTCTATGATGCTTGCTTATAAATAACTGACAAATTTTATCTTCATCAATATCCAAATCGTTGTGCAGGTGCATAAGTGCCAAGCCAGCTAGCCTCTCGATACTCATGGAACTACGTAGAAATGTCTTGATGCGCCTTAACCCTGAAAATGATCTTTCAGCTTCACAGCTGGACATTGGTGCATCCAATTGTTAAGAGCGTAAAAATATTTGGATATACATCCCTATCACCTCTATGAGGCAATTGGCTATATTCTCTGGTAAGCACATTTTCTTAGTCTTTCTATGATATTGTTCCCAGAACTTCTTCTAAAGTTTTAATTCTGATGGCAGTGATGATGGTGATGGCATATCTATTTCCCAAAACTGTAACCTACTGGCTAGGTCACTCAAGTTACTCTCCTTGATAATTGCTGCAGGAACTAGAGTAAATATGTCCTTGCCAACTCTGTTCTCCGGCTCAAAGCGTGTTAAAAGTTCTTGCAACAAGTGGTCTATAAAAGGTACAGCTACATTCATACGATAGTAGTCTTCAGTTGTTCCACCTTGCATTACTGAGTTTGCTCTGTAAGTCTGCCTTTCTTCAACATGTGCATGGCACACTAATTTCACACCCAACTTCATTTGATATCCTTCCAGCATCTGCATACCGTTCATGAAACTCAGAAGTAATATTTTTTCTTAGTTCTTTAACGTTATCAACTGTTGTGTCAATCATGTGTACTATGTCCTGATCTTTCTTCTGCAACTTTGTGGGGCAAGAGGTTTTACCAATTCAAGTGAATTTTTTGCAACCAAAAATGAAATGATTTGTTGCCCTGACCTTAACGAATGTAGCCAAAGTCCTTGAGCTTTCACTTTTGTATTAGCATCCCAATCCCTATATATACTTCAGGATTAACTATATTGCTTCACAGCAACAGCAGACAAAATAATACAAGTCATAAAAAGTTTCATATAGCATTTATGCATGCCTTTCAATCCAACGTGTTTTACAAAGGCCTTGTAATTTCACTTTTTTACTCTCACTGCCTAGTGCGTGCCTTTGCCTCTTGGGTGAATTATCAAAAAATAAGAATGTTTCAGGTGTAGTGAAACATGTAGCACCTGACAGGTAAGGTGTTATATAGTTCCAAAATTGCATGTCACCCATTACCAACATTGGTGGTTGAGGTGGAACAGCATGCATGCAGGCTCAGGTATGTTGGAAGTAGCTGCTGGTAGGATAGGTTAAGCATCATTCCAAATTACATGCATTGTCAGTAACCATTACCGGTACTGCTGGTTGAAATGAAACAGGATGCAGGCTCAGGAGTGAAAGCAGCTCCTGATAGAAAGATTACATGTCACTCTTAAATTGAAAAAGCAGTTCGGCCGGATCAAATCTGGTAGCCAAAATTGATCCGGTCGGATTAATTTTGGCTGCTAAAAGTGATCCGCCTCTGCCAAAAATGATCCGGGTACAAATTCTCTTGGAAAACACTTTATTCGCCCTAGCGTATAATATTGTGCACGGGACCCCATTTTATCACTGCAGTTCATTTCTATCGGTAGCACTGCCGTTGCTAAAAAGGTACATATATCAATCCGACTTATAGCACCATTATGAGAAGACGATTTGTTATTTTAAATGAAGACCTCGCTAATCAGTCTGGCTATTTCAATAGTCTTCTCTTACCCGGATGAGTGGTGAGATTAATCGAACTACTCAACGTTTGGATGATGTAGTATGTTATGAATTAAGCATTTCTTGGCAAACATTCTCATCTCAGTCACTCATTCATTATTAAAGTCACACAGGCTCCATTTGTATCTGAAAGGGCCAAAGGTGCATGATGGAAATGGCTTTTATTTTTATTCAATTGCCCTGGCTGTAACCGGACCACAACAGGACCACAAGGACTGATATTGTGTCTACTTATCACCACCTTCATGATACACAATGCATTGTCTCCCCAGCTGGCCTGCATGCTTTCTTTACCCAAATGAGTCAATATGAACAGTACATGAAACATACGAAAATACAATCCCTCGGCACAGGGGCCACAGTATTTGAAATACTTGCTTACTCCAAACAACATACGTTTTTGCACTTTCGGGAGCATCGTACAGATGGCTTAATCACTCACCTATAGAGAATATCAATTCAATTCAATTCAATTCAATTTTCAATTTACTTCAATTCAATTTCCTATACACGGATATAGGCAATTCAAATGTATACATGTACACATGTATATACAGAAGGAGGCAAATAACGACATGTATACATGCACTTACAAATTGCCTATAGGCCTACGAAAAAGGGATACAAAACACAAAAGGATGAAAGGTCAATATTACTGAAATCGGGAATGAAAAATTTCAATCTTCAATGAGGAGACAACATCTTGAGGTAGGTGGTTCCATATGGGGATCACACGTTCAGTGAAAAAGTGTGCTCAAAATGTGTGATGGGGTAAACATTTTGATCGCAGGATACAAGAATGACCTCTGATGTAGTATGACCTGACCGGTTTGGTGAAGAAGCTGTCAAATGGAAGATCAACCAAGTTTTGA
This sequence comes from Ephydatia muelleri, assembly GCA_013339895.1. NCBI lineage: Eukaryota > Metazoa > Porifera > Demospongiae > Spongillida > Spongillidae > Ephydatia > Ephydatia muelleri. Next base: position 12,212,048 of record JABACO010000005.1, read on the forward strand.
TATATCTTGTAACACATGACAAGATCATAATAGATTCTCCTATACTCTAAGGTCTGTAGACCCAGGTTAGCAAGGCGATTACCGTAGTCCATATATGGTATACCAGCACGCTTGTAAATGGCACGAGTGAAAAATCTCTGGACCCGTTCAATACATTTGATATCCTTGAGGAGCCAGGGGTTCCAAACTTGGGTACTACTTTCCAGAAGAGGACGTACATACACCTTGTAAAGACGCACAAGGACAGACACATCATTGGAATGAAAGCCTTTTAATAGAAGGGAGCTCCTATTGAAAGCCATGGCAGCAACACTGGAACAATGTGTACTTGGTTTAAGATCCAAAGTCAAACATACACCGAGATCTCTTATAGACGATACTGATTGCAAGGGAATACCAAAAGTGAGTAAGGTGTGGAAGGTAGATCGCTTTGAGACCCGAATGAAAATGACAGAGCACTTGTTATAAGCAACAGACAGTTGCCAAGTCTGAGACCATGAACAAAATGTTTGCAAAGATTGTGTAAGTGGTGAAGTTTCATTATCAACATAAGCAAGTTACAATTTAGTGTCATCAACAAAGATTTTAATGTCAGCTAGAGACACAACATTATCAGGAAGGTCATTGATATATATCAAAAACAATAAAGGACCAAGAACAGAGCCTTGAGGTACACCACTCGTGACAGATATAGGAGGGGATGCATTGTTTCCTATATATACACATTGTGTGCGATCTTTCAAAAAGACTTTAATCCATTTAATTAAGTCCAATTTAAAGCCATAAGCTTCTACCTTAAGCAAGTGGGACACTGAGTCAAAAGCCTTAGCAATGTCAGTATATACAGCATCTACTTTCATGTTATTGTCGACATTCGATATCAACGACAGACTTCAAAACAAGTCTATTTATGTTACCAACATCAGTAACCACTTTGAAACTGTTAAGAAGCTATAATGTCCACGCATAATAATTGTCGCTTCAATGAATTCATTGAAATTGACCTTGAGATAAGTACATAATTATACTTCTTATGGGCACGTATACGCAATAGGCACGGTTGTTGCTAATGTCTTTTGAGAGGCAGCACAGCTAAATGTAGTTCCACTCAAGAGTTTTTATAAACATTTATGTTGAGTAATCATGTTCTATATAGTTAGGGTGACTGTGTTGCTTCATAAGTTCTGCTATTTCAGTTTATATTGCTTTGATTTTTTAAAATAAGTGCTCTAAACGAGTAATTTTTAATAGCTGCACGAGAAAAGAATGTGATAAAAACACAGTAAGTAGCTTCTACATGAATGAACCATGCAAGTATATCTTTAATTGCATCTCTGCCACTCCTAAATTCTTTACCATACAGTTATTAGTACATGTACACGATCATTTGCATGCGGTGTTTGATGATTGCTACGAGGCAACGCCAATAAGAAGTCAGTGCTCATGCCATGCAATATGGCTGTCGCATAATGACTAAACTGCCTACTGGTCTGAAGTGGCAGAACCATCAGCAAAGAAGGCGGTATATAGAACGTGTTCGTACCTAGCATATAAAAAGTATACTGAGTACAATCAGGTGGGACCCCGTGAAGCAGCGCCATAGTATCTGCAGTAATTTTAATAAATCTGCGATTCTAAGGTACAGTTTTTATTGCTTGCATAGAGCCACTTCATTTTTTCAAATTAAATGATTGCAGAACCGACTGAAGAATAATTGAGTAATGGATGAGTGTCCGAGGCAGAGATAGTAATTGTAGTGGTATATAATTATTATATCTGATATAGGAAATTAAAATAATAAATATAGCGCGCGAAACGCGCTATATGGCGCCGAAGGCGCCCTTTTATGAGGTTCAAAGATGTTAAAAAGCTCGAGATAAGAGACGGGTGTTTTTCGACTCTGGATTCGAAATTTAAATAGTTTCCTAAACCTTAAGGGCCGTCGCCCACCCTATATCCCTAGTCCTAGTATTAGCTAGCTATCGTAGCAAAGTTTAGTATCATGTTGCTGGTGCCAGAGGTTTACATCATCTATTATTCGTAGCACTTTTAAAATCATTTGGCGCCTTTTGTAGAACTGGACTATGCAGAATAGAAAAACGTTCTAGATGCTTATTAAGCATCATAGTTCTTGTATAGCCACAGAACAAAGTTTGATCAGTTTCTCTTCTCTTGCAGTTATTAATTGCACATGCAAAATTACTCGTTTGGAACACGTGGTTAAAATCTAAAATATAATAGCACAGGTAGAATGTACAGACAATCTATATACTCCTTGAAATAAATAAATAAATAAATAAACCCCCGGCAATAACACTGAAGTGATACAAAAAAAAAAAGTATTCAGAAAGTCAGTACTTTAAAAATTCATCTTTATAATAATTATTGTGATATATGTCACAGACAAAAGAAGGCTGGTCGTCGCTACTAAGGCAGACTGTGATCCACCTAGCCCATTAGGAGTAGGATTCGTATTGGGTCCAGTATTGACATTAGGAGTAGGATTACTAGATCCAGCGTAGACAGAAGTAGGATTACTGGGTCCAGCATAGACAGAAGTAGGATTACTGGATCCAGCATAGACAGAAGTAGGATTACTGGGTCCAGCATAGACAGATGTAGGATTACTGGGTCCAGCATAGACAGATGTAGGATTACTGGGTCCGGTCTCATAGACTGGAGAAGGATCAGTGCTCAATCCAGTGGGACACTTGTAGCTCGAGTTTAAGGAGCTGAATGCCATGTTGTTCGCGACCAGCGGGCACCCTTTAAAGCACCCAATGGTCCATGGAAAGGCGTCGGGAAGGTGGTAGTGGTAGGTGGGGACGCCGCTAATATTGTGGGTGTGTCCGTGGCAGGCATCGAGCTGGGTGGGGACCTGACCGCCGAGGGAGTAGCGACCGTACATGGCGAACCCATCGATCATCCACCCGAGCAGTTCCGAGTGGTTTCCCGCCACGTCGGCGGGGAGATTGCATGCCACCCGCTGGGTGGCGTTGCCGATGCCCAATCCCGAGTGGATGTGGTAGTGGCTCATCGGATCAGCGTGTCCCCCGCAGTAATCAGTAGTACGTCCTTCCGACTGCACGGCGTCGACGTAATTCGTCGGTGCACTCGCATCCGTAGCCGGACAGGGCGAGCTGTATCCGCACGGGGACCCGAATCCGAAGATTCTCACACCGTTTAAGAACACGCCCAGCACACCGAGTTGAGGGGCGGGACTGTTTTTAAGGTACGTGATCCCTTTGTAGACGCTGGCCTGTTCGCCAACAGGGATCGGTTGAGCGGCGTAGGCGGGTCTGAGCGGTAACTGGAAAACTATCGGCGGCTGAGCCTTGCAAGCCGCGTTGGGTGTATGCCAAAGGGGGTTGTTGTAGGGAGGGCAGCCCGTGGTGGTGACATAGCGGTACGTACCGTCCGTTGTAATGCTCACCGCTTCAAAGGGGGCGCTGAACGGGCATGTCGGTCCGGTGCTGCAGTTACCGGGAAGCTGAGCGGCAACACTCGCAACCAACGCAACTGCAAACAGAGCGACAATGGCCTGGTGATAGCCAAAAAATCAACTGATGAATTATGATTATTTTGGTTAGAAAACATGCACGTTATTGACAGACCATTTGAAAGCAGCTCCGAAGCTCTTGCTAGTGACCTTTAGTTTTTAATAATAATAAAAAATAATATTTGGCTATATATGGTACAGCAGCAGCTCGTGACACATGCAGAATCAGGGACTGAGCCTATTATGAAGCGTTCCTATTCCTAACCGTAAATTTAATAGAAGCACAACCCGCGTAGAAATAGAGCATAAAACTTAATTGGCAAGTTATTCATTTGGTGGTTTGAAGATATCTAAAGCTCGCGACACAGGCAACAGCTCCCAAGCTAGGCCTTTAATGAGGTCATATATAAAGCAATGCGATACCAAATATATACATGCACAGTTAGCTTCTGGGGCTCTCGTCCGCAGCTTACATAGGCTCGATATCACTCCACATAGAAGAACGTATCAAATATTGTCTTAGCAATGCTTTCGTGACTACTCAGTAACTGTTCTTCGAGGGAGCTTATAGCTAAGTGTCCATGCTTACAGCATAGTAGACCTCTCTATAAGTCTGAGAACGGCGCTACAACATGATCTACTTTCCCCTCGACCATATACAAAGAAAGAAGGGGGGAGGAGGAGGAGGACCAAATTTAACCCCTTTCTGACGCTGAAACAACAGTTAAGGCGGGGTCAACAATGCAGCTGCGGCGTCTATATTAGTACCGGTACCTTACGAGTACAAAAGCCTAAAGTCCAGCGAAACTTTTCACATGGTATGTTCTTTGTGTTAACGTAGATAATATTGAAAGCGCCTAGTGTGTGCGGATTAGGCCTTGACCTTATCAACGACGCGCGCGCGAGTATGCATGAGATTTCCTTGCAACAGCCTAGACTCAAAAAAAAGCTTGAGAGAGAGATAGAGAGAGAGCGAGAGGAGTGGGGGAGAGAGCGAAGATGGAGAGAGAGAGAGGGGGGCGAGAGAGAGGGGAGAAGCTAGGAGGGGGGAGAAGAGAGAGAAGAGGGCATACGTTCAACGTATTGTGAGAGGAGGATCGAGGGAGATAGGGGAAGATTCCTTTTTTTTTGTTGGAGATATAGTTTGGTGGCGGGAGCTAGGGGTTGTTCAAAGATGACCTACCCATTCACAAAGTTATTCGTTTTTGTCTTTTTTTTGTTTTTTATTGTGTGTGTGCACATGTATGCGCGTGTATACACACACACACAGACTTGTCCGGTCAGGTGGCGGGAAACGAAACGGTGATGATACCTCGAGCACATGATAGCAACGTGGACGAAGCAGCCGTGGAATACGTGGCCGGTGCGGGGGCCTCCATGGTGAACATCATCGTCACCTTCCCCCTGTACAAAGTCATGTTCCGTCAGCAGATGGAGGGGCTCCGCCTGCGGAGGGCGATGGCCCAGCTGCACGGTGAAGGGCTTACGAACATCTTCCGCGGGCTCCTCCCACCGCTCATCCAGCGCACCATGACTGTGTCGATCATGTTCGGATCGTACTGGCAGTACAGGGGCGCTCTGCACGACCTGACGCCGGGGCTCCCCCGTGCCGTCCAGCACTGCTTAGCCGCGTTCAGCGCGGGCTGCACGGAGGCCCTGTTGACCCCCTTGGAGAGAATACAGGTCCTCCTGCAACTGAAAGAGTCCAAGCTGCAGAACACTTACCATGCAGTAAGAGAGCTGAGACCCCACGGGCTGAAAGAGTACTACAGGGGGGTCAGCGCCATCGTGTTGCGCAACGGCATCAGCAACGTCCTCTTCTTCAGTCTGAGGGAACCCATTCAAAAGATCCTCCCCGCCCCCCAGACAGAGCTGGGGGAGATTTGTGGAGCATTCATCAGCGGTGCGGGCCTGGGCGCTCTACTCAGCACCATCTTCTTTCCCCTGAACGTCGTCAAGAACAGGATGCAGGCGTCGCTTGGCGGGCCCTTTTGGGGCATCAGGGAGACGTTTGGAGTCATCTGGAAGGAGAGGGGAGGGAATTGGAAGAAGTTGTATAGAGGGGTGTCCCTGAACTACACTCGTTCGTTCATCTCCTGGGGTATAATTAATTCAGTGTATGAGTTTATGCACAGACATCTTTCAGAGCTAGATGTTTTTAGATTGTGAAGAGAAAGTGTGCCATATTATGTCATTATCTGTATGTTCTAGCGTTTGATTTGACATCAGTGATGTACCCATTGAGCGCGTGTGTTCGTAATGTGGCCTACACAAAAGGCGTCAACTAGTCAGATGTGTGGATGTATGTGTACAGGTATTATGTCGGCTCTGATTCAACGACATGTACTGCGTGCTATTTTGTCTGTTGAGTGGAAGTATCGCATCGACAATGGTTGCAGTTGGAAGCCGAAGAGGCGCACTTGCGTTTATTGTGTTCGAAATAATAAAGTTGGTGGTCGGCCAGTCATCTTCGGGGTGTGGTGACACATTCGACGACGAACTGGTGATAAATCTGGTAGCAGCAAACGTCGGTGGAGGTTCAATACGACTCGAAGACGGGCCTGAGGGCTATCGCTTTCGAGCAGTGTGCTTGGCCGCCGGAACGTTGGCGCGCGAAGGCCGTTACTACACCCACGCCTCTCTCGTAGTATTTCATTCTATTAACGGAAGTGAGGCAGTGTACGGTCAGTACGAGTTCGAATGCGACGTCCAGGGTATCAATGGTACACCCTTGGTTTGGTCTGCCGGTTTTCCCGGAGGTTTACTGGGCACTTCGGGGTCCGATAATAGATTATTTCCCCTTTTGCAACCGCCCCCTCCGCGCTCACAAAGCCCTGCAGTCGATTGCATAGCGTGCGTCAACCCAGCGCACTCGTCGGGAGGCTCACGTGCAAACGCGGACCCAGCGAGCCACTGCCTCAGTGAGTTTCTAATTAAAGCACACTATACATGCAAGAATGTTCCGGATGGTGCACGTACATCTCTATACAGTGTATCGCGACCAGGGCTTGGTAGATAGCAAAGATTACGAGGCGGGATACCTCGAAGACCGAGGCTATTCTACGTATGGTGAGCATTCATTATATTAGAGCCACACCTACTGCGTAATATTGTTAATAATAATGATTTATGTGCACATATAATCACGTAATGGCATAAATGAATATACTGCCGGTCCTAAAATGGGTAACACTTACAAAATGGAGACAAGTCTAAGTTGCCTAAATATTTTTTCGGAGGATGATGTAACCACTGAGTCTGGTAATGAATTCCAAATGTGTATAACTCTGATTGAGAAAAAGTTTGAGCGAAAATTATGATGCTGTCATTCCCACACATGCCAAACTTGCCCCTTAGCAACTGAGACTGATTGTGGACTGCCTACGCCCTCAGACCCTGAGAGATATATAACTTATTTTGGGCAGGTCCGGAGCATACGTCTATTACATGTGCATCGATCCCTCTGCCTAAGTGCGACACACATGGTGCTAATTCCAAATAGTGCCACGTTGCAGTGATGTGCCGCTGCTTATGCGCAATGCATACGCCTCACAAATGCACACCATGTAGCCACTGAGCGTCTCATCGCAATGCCCATCCTATCTCCCTCAATGCAACAGGAGACTCGGATAATTGCACCCAGGAATGCATCAATGGGGGGGGGACTGCGGTCAATGGCAGCTGTGAATGTAACTGCAGCAGCACTGTCTATACAGGGGACAGCTGCCAAGGTAAGTCTAGCAATGAGATAAAACATTTCAGGGGTGGGGGGGGGGACAAGTGTTTGAGACCGCTGGTAATTGTTGTCTTGCAGTATGTGGCTGTTTGAACGGTGGCACCTGTGGTGACTCAGTCTGCCACTGTCCTGCTGGATTCACTGGAAGGCTATGCGAGAGCTGTGTGACATTGTGTGGGAAAAACAAACAATCCTCCATCACCAATTGCACCTGTGGTGAGTGTGTGGTGTGTTCCCTATAACAAATTGAGGGTTGCCATCTGTATTTCCCCCGGCAGTGAGGGTTGAGTGTTCTGCCTGCAACAGCAGAGAATCATTGAGACAAGCCCCGCCCCGCCCCACCCCCTCCTCCCCTAAGTGTATAAGAGTCAAGAGTTGGAGGCCATTGGTAGGGTGTAGTCAGCACAGGGTGGGAGGGTCATTTAGTATGGAAAAGATGGGAGTGTTTAAGAGAGGATGTATGGACGAACCTTCATATACATGCACACACATAGTTCTATACTTATACACATGCATACCTTTACATTCTCCCTCCCTCCCTCCCTCCCTCCCTCCCTCCCTCCCTCCCTCCCTCCCTCCCTCCCTCCCTCCCTCCCTCCCTCCCTCCCTCCCTCCCTCCCTCCCTCCCTCCCTCCCTCCCTCCCTCCCTCCCTCCCTCCCTCCCTCCTCCCTCCCTCCCTCCCTCCCTCCCTCCCTCCCTCCCTCCCTCCCTCCCTCCCTCCCTCCCTCCCTCCCTCCCTCCCTCCCTCCCTCCCTCCCTCCCTCCCTCCCTCCCTCCCTCCCTCCCTCCCTCCCTCCCTCCCTCCCTCCCTCCCTCCCTCCCTCCCTCCCTCCCCCTCCTCTCTATCTCACAGAATGCTCACTGATGTGCATGAATGGTGGGGAGCTCTACAATGACACGTGTGCCTGTGACTGCAGAGGTTCATTGGTGTACTCTGGAGAGACCTGTGACGGTAAGTGGACAACCACAGCAGGTGGGTGTGTGGTCCAGGAAGGGGAATAACACACCAACCCTCCTTGGCTACAGTGTGTAACTGCATGAACGGTGGCCTGTGCAGTGGGAACAGCTGTGTCTGTCCCTCGGCGTACACCGGAAGGCTCTGTGAGAAGCCACAGTGCATTGTGCCCCTGCGGGAGGAACAAGCACCCAGCCACAACTGTAGCTGTGGTAAGTTGGACGGGGAAGGAGTGAGTGGAAAGCATAGGAGGAGGGGTGAGAGGGGTGGGGAGTTAGGAGAGAGGGTGGGAGTGGATATAGGGGTGGGGAGGTGGGAGAGAGGGTGGGGAGTGAGAGAGGGATGGGGAGGTGAGAGAGGGTGGGGAGGTGGAGAGAGGGGGTGGAGGTGGAGAGAGGGGGTGGTGAGGTGCGAGAGGTCGGTGGGGAGGTGAGAGAGGGTGGGGCGGTGGCGCGGTGTGTGGGTGTTGCGCGTTGTGTGGTCGGTGGCTCGTTTTTGGGCTTTTTCTCGCGGTTTTGTGGTTTGGGCGCGCTGGGGGCGGTGGCTCGCGGAGTTTGGCGGTGGAGAGAGGGTGAGACGATGAGGTGGAGAGAGGGGTGGGAGGATGAGGTGGAGAGAGGGTTGAAGATGAAGTTATTATGTGGCGCAGTTCTGCCTAAAAGCTGTGATCAATGTTTTGCAGCCCCTTGCAACCTGGAGTGCTTGAATGGTAGGGATCCTCAGAGATGACATATGTGCGTGTGACTGCAGTCCTAGTGGAGTGTACTGGGACCCGACTGCAGCGGTGAGTGTGTCTTCTTTAGTGTGCATGGGTTGTGTGGTGCAAGTGGCGGATCTACCATAGCGTTGGGTGGGGCGGCCGCCCCCCCATCGATATAAAATGCCGCCCCTATTATTAAAATGCCGCCCCCCCTTCACACTACGACGTACACATAAACACTACGATTAAAATAGCTATGGTTATTTGTTAATGTTTATTACGAATTATCACATCTGAACGATAATTGATTACCCCTTTCCGTAACCGCACGTCCCATGATTACGTCTACTTCATTACGCGCGCTCTGTAATACTGTAACGGTTAGCAAAACGTATTTTCTGTGTGCCAAAAGTTGACTGCCCCCCCGTCGTAAGGGACTGCACCCCCCCCCCCCGTCGTAAGCGGACTGCACCCCCCCCCCCCCCCCCTGTCGTAAGGGACTGCACCCCCCCCCCCCCCCCCGTCGTAAGCGGACTGCACCCCCCCCCCCCTGTCGTAAGGGACTGCACCCCCCCCCCCCCCCGTCGTAAGCGGACTGCACCCCCCCACCCCCCCCCCCCCACCCGTCGTAAGGGACTGCACACCCCCCCCCCCCCCCCGTTAATAATTTTACAAAGTCGGGGCCCCCCCCCAATCTTAAATAGGTTCCTACGCCTCTGAAATATGCCGCCCCTCCAATATAACCGCCCCCCCCATTGCCTTATTCCTGTATCCGCCACTGGTGTGGGGATGTGTTTTTGCAATACTTGTGAGGTTTGCACGATTGCCCCATCTTCATCACCTCCCTCCCCTCCTCCCTCCCCTCCTCCTCCCCATCCCATCCGCTCCTCCCTCATCTTGTTACCTTCTCCCTGTCATTCATTCTGGTCTATTCTCACCTCCTCCTCCCTCCATTTCTCCACTCCTCCCTCATCTCGTTATATTACTCATTCTGGTCCCCTTTCCCTCCTCACTCCTCCCCATCCTCTCCACTCCTCCCTCATCTTGTTATCTTCTCCCTTGTCACTCATTTTGGTCCCTCTCCCCTCCTCTCCATTCCACCCCTAGTCTGTAGGTGTATGAATGATGGGGTTTGTGTGGACAGCAAATGTCGCTGTGCGTCCAAGTTCACTGGACCATTCTGTGCTACCTGCCCGGTCACTTGTCACAATGAAGAGTACTTGACCCGAAGCTGCAGTTGTGGTGAGATGTTTGTTTGGGGGAGGGGGAGGGGTGGGGCGACAGTGTACAGATATTAAAGGAGGTGTTGCCTTCTTCTAGTAGGGTTGAACTGTTCAGGGCATGGTTTGTCATGGAAGGGTGGTATCAGAGAAAAGCCTGGTGTTGTAGGAATTGGTCTTGACAAACAACTGATACGATTCGACCATTTCATGTCTGACAGCTTTACGGACTCTATGAATGTGGGGCCATCATATTAGGTTCAGGGTAGCACACGAAGTGGACATCCTCTCAGTTTCCCGTGGTGCATGCGGCTGAGTGAAATCGAGATTCCGATAGTGAATTGGGCTACACCAGTTAATAAGTGTACACCCCTACTGATGACATCAATTATGAAGGAACCCCCTTGGACACGTATGCTAATTATACCTTCCCCCAAGATATATATATAACACCCCCCACTGGTCAGTCACATATCACGCCACATCCCCCAGGGCAGCAGTACATCTCAGCCCATTACCCCCAGGACATGATTTATAGCATCCCACCCCTCACCCCAGGACTACAGACCACACACCCCCCCCCCCCCCCCCCCCAGGACATGATTTATAGCTCCTCCCTGGACATTACAGGATATGATTTATTAACCCTGTGGAACAACACGATATCTCAGTCCACTACCCCCCAGGACATGATTTATATATACTTGTACACCCCCAGGACAGCCAAATATACCCCCAGGACAGTTTGCGTACATCCCCTTCAGGACATAAATTTTTTGTCATCAGTGGAATAGCCCATTAACCTCATACAGCAGTGCTTCCAGCATGGTCAGTGAATTAACCCCATACAACAGTGCTTCCAGCATGGTCAGTGAATTAACCCCATACAACAGTGCTTCCAGCATGGTCAGTGAATTAACCCCATACAACAGTGCTTCCAGCATGGTCAGTGAATTAACCCCATACAACAGTGCTTCCAGCATGGTCAGTGAATTAACCCCATACAACAGTGCTTCCAGCATGGTCAGTGAATTAGCCCCATACAACAGTGCTTCCAGCACGGTCAGTGAATTAACCCCATACAACAGTGCTTCCAGCATGGTCAGTGAATTAACCCCATACAACAGTGCTTCCAGCATGGTCAGTGAATTAACCCCATACAACAGTGCTTCCAGCATGGTCAGTGAATTAACCCCATACAACAGTGCTTCCAGCATGGTCAGTGAATTAACCCCATACAACAGTGCTTCCAGCATGTCAGTGCAAGTTGTTGTGACCTTACAACAGAGGGAGGCACCTTTCAATCCAATCCTTGCTGGTGTTGATTACATACATGTACGTGTTCTTCAATGATGAACCCAGTTCAGAGTTTTGGGACTTCAGTGTATATAGCTCAGTGGTTAACAGAAGAATTAGTTGTTTTTTTAAACCGTGCAACGTATTAGCTGACAAATGTGGTACATAGAGTACCCATCACACTTTGCATGTGTGGGATTGAATGGTCACTCATGCAAGTAACACAGATGTAACGTGTGTGTATGTGGATGGGCCACACTTGCAAGTAACACAGGTGTAACATTTATGTATGTGGATGGGCCACACAAGTTGCATGTAACAAAGATGTAACGTGTGTGTATGTGGATGGGCCACACAAGTTTGCGTGTAACACAGATGTAACGTGTGTGTACATGGATGGGCCACACAAGTTTGTGTGTAAAAAAGATGTAACGTGTGTGTATGTGGATGGGCCACACAAGTTGCATGTAACAAAAATGTAACTAGTGTGTACATGGATGGGCCACACAAGTTTGCGTGCAACAAAGATGTAACGTGTGTGTACGTGGATGGGCCACACAAGTTTGCGTGTAACACAGATGTAACGTGTGTGTATGTGGATGGGCCACACAAGTTTGCGTGTAACACAGATGTAAAATGTGTGTACATGGATGGGCCACACAAGTTTGCGTGTAACACAGATGTAACATGTGTGTACGTGGATGGGCCACACAAGTTTGCGTGTAACACAGATGTAACGTGTGTGTACGTGGATGGGCCACACAAGTTTGCGTGTAACACAGATGTAACGTGTGTGCACACAGACAGGCTGCACACGCATGTAACGTGTGTGCACGTGGGTGGCAACCCATGTGTGTGTAATGCCACCTGAGCACATTGTGCTTCTGACAGACTAATAATGTAACGTGCATGGGTCATTACATCATCGACACAAGCAATCTTCATCAGCCTCCAACCTCATGAGGCAGAGCCACCTGTTCGGACGCAACAGGTAGTCTTGAAACTGAATCGAAAGAAGTTTTGTTTGCTTCAGATCACGGATGACCCAGTCCTTTAAGGAGGGCTGTTTCTTCAACTCCAGAACTTTAGCAATGTCTGTAGTCGCAGTTGTAATCTGTCTTGCACTGTGTGTTCATATCGTGTGCTCTGAGACACAACACACACGTGTGCACATGTTTGCGTACATGACTCATTTTATCTGTGCAACGCACACATGTTCATTTGCACACACAAACTCAATACAGTACACCCCTCCTACCGCATTAATGCTGTGCTGTGATTTTGCATGATCACGTAACTCACGAGAATCAGGTGGTGTGACACATACATGCACACACACACACAGCACATGCACACACATAACACACACACAGGCACACACATGCACACACACACACACGCATGCACACATACACACACACAACACATGCACACACATGACACACACACAGGCACACACACACACACACACACACACACACACACACACACACACACACCAAATGCCCTGTTGTTGGTGTGATGTTTATGGAGGACGTACCATTACGCTACGATATTGTTTGTACCCTTACAGACACCTGCTCAAACAGGGTGACTGGTTGCCAGACCTGCTACCGTGACAACTGGTGGAGCTCCAAGGTTCAGTGCACTGCGTGTCAGGAAGGGTACAGCTTTAGCGACCTCTTGCCGGGAGAGTGCGTTCGTGGAGGTGTGTTTTAGATGGCAGGCTCTTATAGCTTGGAGGAGGTTGTGTGAGTTCTATATGCATCATGTGTGAATGGTGCATGTATTTGTTTGTTCATTTAATACTGTGTACTCCCTTCCCTCATCTGTCCTCTCCACCTCCGCCACTTCTTCCACCCTCTTTCCTTACCCTCCTTTCTCCCACCACTCACTCTCCACCCTGCAATGGTGCCTTCGCTCTCCCCCCACCCCAACTTCATCTCCTCCTCCTTTTTCTTTTTGTCCCCCCCCCCCCCCCCTTCCCACCGCCTTGCAGCCTCTGGTTTTGGTTGCAGTCGTACCTGCATTGGGGGTATAGTGGTCATCAACGTGGGGACACTGCTCTTTGCCTGTGTTGCCACGCTAGTGGTATGTGTGCTTGCCAGGCGACGTGGCGGGGCCTATGGATATCGGCGTGCAGTATAGAGAGACTTTTGTTGGGTACTTCGTTTTTGTTTTTGTTTTTTGTTTTGTATATCCAGTGCATAAAAGGGTTGTGCCTATTGTTCTCCTCCTGCTAGCGTTAATGAGTTCGACCGCTAGGCTGGCGTTGCATCCACGTAACAACTTTCTGGTACATTTATGTTGCAGTAAAAATTTGATGTAGTCATAATGAACTAACATAGAATAATCTGGGTTCATTTGTACACCAGCTTCCACTGTTAAGGCATTGCTGCTCAATGTCTGAAGTGGCTTAACCTATTTGGGTTCATTTGTACACCAGCTTCCACTGTTAAGGCATTGCTGCTCAATGTCTGAAGTGGCTTAACCTATTTGGGTTCGTTTGTACACCAGCTTCCACTGTTAAGGCATTGCTGCTCAATGTCTGAAGTGGCTTAACCTATTTGGGTTCGTTTGTACACCAGCTTCCACTGTTAAGGCATTGCTGCTCAATGTCTGAAGTGGCTTAACCTATTTGGGTTCGTTTGTACACCAGCTTCCACTGTTAAGGCATTGCTGCTCAATGTCTGAAGTGGCTTAACCTTCAAAATGACTTAAACCTTATAAATGATATGCCAGTTAGGTAGTAATTTTTACTATTTGATTGGATGCCTTTTGAAGTCCCAATGTCCTTTTTCTGAGAAGTGCTAGAAAGGCTGCCTCACCAGAAAGGTGACCTCCCCTCACCAAGTCGTACCTCCTAACATGTGCCCTTCATGGGATGAGATCACCTACCAAGTGCTTGGCGTTAAGTTATTTGGGGAGGGGGAGGGGGAGGGGTATCACCGCGCATTCCTAGTCACAGTGCTGTACGGCATTATAGGGGGGGGGGGGGGGGGGGGGGGGGGGGGGGGAAGTTGTGTATTGGTCACCACCATTCATGCATGGCATGAAGTGGGATGCAGTGCTTGGTGTGCACGATTTGCACTTCCATTGCCAATTTGGATGAAAGGAACCAGTTGATTGGGGGAGTTTTGTAGGAAACTAAATGGGTGATGGAGGGAAAACAAAATTAAAATTCTTGGTAATTATGATCTGCCCTTTCCTGCAAAGTTATCCATCCTGGCCTCATAGTAACTACTCCTACGTTTTATACTGCCTTGCTTATTCTTACGTTCTTGCATTTAAGATTCCCTTGTCACATTAAGTAGTAGGTTATATTCTATAGCACTGTAAAAATTTGCCCATTGAAGTTTGTCACATAAATATAGAATGGTTCATTAGAATACTGGGGCAGGACCCATTGCTTTGCCATTTACAATCATAACTCCATGGTGATGTAGCTCATTCTTCGTAGCTTGCCTTGGTTTTTCCATTCTATTTATAGAATGTGCTAACAGTCCAATGAGAAGTGAATCATCTCACTCCCCTTCCTCCACTCCCCTCCCCTTCCTACACTCCCCTCCCTTCCTACACTCTCCTCCCCTTCCTACACTCGCCTCCCCTTCCTACACTCCCCTCCCCTTCCTACACTCCCCTCCCCTTCCTACACTCCCCTCCCCTTCCTACGCTCCCCTCCCCTTCCTACGCTCCCCTCCCCTTCCTACACTCCCCCTCCCCTTCCTACACTCCCCTCCCCTTCCTACACTCCCCCTCCCCTTCCTACACTCCCCTCCCCTTCCTATGCTCCCCTCCCCTTCCTACACTCTCCTCCCCTTCCTACACTCCCCTCCCACTCTCCTCCCCTTCCTACACTCCCCTCCCCTTCCTACACTCCCCTCCCTTCCTACACTCTCCTCCCCTTCCTACACTCCCCTCCCTTTCCTACACTCCCCTCCCCTCCCCTCCCCTTCCTACACTCCTCTCCCCTTCCTACACTCCCCTCCCCTTCCTACACTCCCCTCCCCTTCCTACACTCCCCTCCCCTTCCTACACTCCCCTCCCCTTCCTACACTCCCCTCCCCTTCCTACACTCCCCTCCCCTAATGTGACTAATGTCGACTACACTCTGGGGAAGAATACACTACTGATGATAAGAGTGCACCTGCTCATCAGGCCTGCATGTGGGAATGGAGAAGAAGGGCATGAACAACCAGTCCAGGCTGATGAAGTCTACAACATTGATATTTTATCTGTATCAACGATGCTTTATCTGTATCAATTATTTTTCTAAAATCAAGTCGTTTCAGATAATAGTTTATACAATAAGTGGAGGGAAAGCAACAACAAAAACAACAAAACGCTATAGTATTTAATAATTAGAAAACAATAACAGAGGCAGCTTCAGAGCCGCCCTTCTAAACGAAACTAATACAAGGCTGCTATGGTGAACGTTTGTTTATTTGACCCTAGCCTGCGCAGATATGTGGCCCTAAGGGGTTAATATTTCTTGCTAAAATGCATCGACTTGAACAGATAAGCAAGCGCATCCCCAACAAGCATTAATTGTACTGGTATTAGTTATATAAAAACGATGGAAGCTAGCTATAAGTTCAAAGGTCGTACAGCCTATTCATATTAACGATTTTATAAGCGGCCAATTATCTCCATATACATACCAGTGAATTCTGCTGCTGCATGCAGTAAGCCTGCCCTAAGGGAGATAGTTGGTCCGGCTAGCGAAGTGGTACTGTCCTGTTGGGTGAACAATCCACTTCTTGAGACTTTACTCGGTCTTATGATTATATCCCCAGGAGCCGCAGAAACGAACTTCTCACCCATTTCTGCCTTAAAAACATTTGTCGCACATTCTCTAGCTCTCTTCCCAAAACACACACATGGCCACGTATGTTATTTTTCATACGAGTTCACGTTGGCTTGATATCAGAGAAAGCCGGGGGGTTCTCAATGCTGATATACATGTACCTATATGCATGACAGTGGCATTCACTCTACAAAATTTGAAAGCCGACCACTTTTACTTATACCTCGCGTCCATGCATCGATGCATGCAAGTATATATTTGGCTGTTTCAACCGTGAACGACTGAGGAATGAGGTGATATACCCATCGACAGCTTATTTTGCAGTGGGTGGAACTCATGGTTAAAGAAATCCCCGCTGTTGTTTTCATTCTAAACTGAAGCGGTTCTTGATCGTCTCCATAGAAATGTGGATACATCAACCACTCCCGCGCATTCTCATAATTTACGCCTCCGATACCAATGATGGGAGAGAAGCGGCTCTTTGCGGTTGTTCTCTTTACAGCAGCTGGCCTGCTGGGGCAAGTTGGGAGACAACAGGACGAAGACTTCGCATTGAATCCCAGTGTCCGAGCAATGAACAACGATTCCGTCATACCTTGTCCTGAGTTGGGAAAATTGCAGGTCAGTGGGGCAATGTTGTGCGCATGGTACGTGTACATAGTCACAAAATTGTTCATACAACAGCGGCCTTCGTTTAGCCTTTCTGACGTGTCTCGCCGCTTGGAAATCAATTCCTGTGAGTGTTATTTTTATTTCGTGTGCATTTTAGGATGACTATGTAATAAAGGAACTACATGTAGCCTGGATTATGGCATATTGGCATATGTACAAGATTCCTTATAATCTAATAGGATTTCTTTACTGATGCTACAGTTTTGCTAGAACAATATTCCACTGGTTTAATCGTAGCTGGGATCATATTAACATCGCGTTGCTACCCCGCTGTGTAAAGCATGATATGGCAGTTAGGATATCTATAATCCTGTTGATGAGGTATGGCTACCTGACAGGAGCACGATGATTTTAGAATGAAGATACCTTGAAGTAAACTAAGGCACGCTATTTGCTAATCGCTGCCAAACCACTTATCTCTCTCTCTCTCTCTGGCATGGGTTTTTACGCTGCCAGTTAGTGTGCGAGGTACCCAGGTGAGGGATTCCATTCAAATTTCAGTTGTAAAAATGAGTTCATCATACTATTGGGGGGGGGGGGGGGGGGGGGGGGGGGTTAATCTGTTATTTTTGGCCTCGCGAAGTGAAACATGTACATGTACATGTATGTAATAAGATCTGATAACAAATCCACCAATTCCTGGAGCTTCATTGTTGCATGCTATACGGATCCGGTTTCTGTATGCACGGAATGTTTGTTGTTAGGTCTGCAAAACATTTATTCCATTTAACAAGCTCAACAGGTCATTCGACTCCATAAAGTAGTGAAGAGACTATACACCATAAGCGGTAGAGAGGGAGACGGAGCGAAAGAATGTTCCTGTAATTTAAAAAACAAATTCATATTTCATGAGCTTGCTAAGTTTAATTGGACAAGGTGGTGGGGGTGAGGAAGAGAAACAAAAATAAAAATAAAAATAAAAACAAATTGGATAAATCAGTCAAAGCCTATCAACCACACATTCTGGTAAGTCATGATTACAACAAAATACCATATTTGGATGGTAAGATTAGCTTGATGAATTCTAATACAAGTACATACCTTTCCCTTCTGTACCCTGATTATTCTATATCTTCCAACTGCTCCACTTTCCTTCACCCCCACCATCTGCTCCTCCTTTCTCCGTACCACCAATTCCAACTGTTCAACCTCCCCTCCACACCCACCCTATTTGCTTCACTCCCCCACCCACCATTTGCTCCTCCAATCCCCATCCACACTTCTCCCTCCACACTCATCAAACCTCCCCCTCTCCCTCCACACATATCAATTGCTCCACCTCCCCCTTCACACATCTGGTATTTAGACTCACAAAACTGGATGCATACATTCCAATCTATGTATTCCCAAATTCCCATAGCAGCTTTTACATTCCTGGTATTCCATATGTAATACCCTAGTCTTGCTAGTTCGACTCGAACTTAATGGCTTAACTCAGTCAAGAATACACCCACACAACACACCCATCGATACACACAATCACTAATAGTCTTTCGAAGTCGTGTCTGGATGGATCCGTCCAATAGTATTGTATTGCTATTATTACGAAGGGGTCCAGGACACGGATCAGTCTTTCAAACCAGCTGTGCAGCAGTAGTCGTAGTAGTAGCATAATTATTGACGTCAGCTACAAGTCCCCAGACTAGATTTACGTGACATTACACATACATGCCTGTTAGTAGTATGTCTGCATTTCTATGTGCATGCAATACGTACGTGTGTGTACGTGTGCATATGTGTGCATGTGTGTGTATGCGTGCTTGTGTGCGTGCGTGTGTGTAATTTGTGCATATGTTTGTACACGTGTGTGTGTGTGTGAGTAGAAATCGGATATTTGTAGAAGTACACCAATGACAACTGATTCGTTTTCATTTTCACAGTTCCTCTTTTCCCCAAACCCATGAATGCAGCAACTCCCACCCACCTTTCCTCCCTCATCTTCGCTGCTCACACTAACGCCCATGGTCTGGCCTGCCCTGATAATCCTTCTCTCGCAATGGTATCAGCGAACACTGCCATTACTGCCCTTGCAGTGCTTATTGGCGCAGCTGTCTCTCGTCTTGTCCACATCATCTCTGGTCATCTCACCCTCATCGTCCTGATTAAAATGGTAGCCTGTGTCAATGCAGATGTGTCGTTTGGTACGAGCATACCAGGTCCCATTGCTACGATGGAACCTGGTGAGGGAAGTGGAGGGTTTTGGTGTGATTCGAGGTGTTTTGAGCAACCAGACTTGGAAAGCCGGACCACAGCTGGCAGTAGCCTTTCTGTTCCATCTCAGATGGCACTGCAAAGCAGCGCCACTGCTTGGGCCTCAACTATCCAAACAACGCATGCTTCCAGTTCTGGGCTGGGTCCAGCAGGCTCTGGAAGCACCTCGGGGCCTGAAGTATCCAGCCAAGCCCCGAGCACAGTGGACTTGTCTGCACTGACACCAGCCGCATCCACACAGCCACCGTCTACTGTGTTGCCAATAGCGACACCACCTGCTGTCTCCTCGATTGCATCAAACATGACTGTCAATGTAGAGGTGTCCTCTGTCATTCAACCTGGTGCCCCACGACTTCTTTCTACTGCCTCACCATCTCTGTCAGCTGATATTGCTGTTCTGTCCACCCCTCTGCTACCCAATTCCACAATTCCAATCTCTGACTCCACATTTTACGTGCCTTACCTCACATCCTCTATTCCTGATTCTGCTTCTTATTCTATTCTCGATTCTAGATCCTCTGTTCCCGATTCTAGCTATTTCCCTGTTCCTATTTCTCATTTCAATCCCCTTATTTCTGAGCTTACTGCCTCATCCCACAACTTTGTTGCTTCTATGCGCAGTGACAATGTCATGACTACACCCAGCTCAGCTGATTTTATAACCACTCAATACACAAGTACTTCTATTTCAACTGAAATGTTCCCGTCAACCCATGTCGTGTTCGCTGAATCACCTTCACCAACTCCTCTCACTCCTGCTTCAATCCCTGCTGTGACGATCACTGAAGTCTTGCCATCAACCCCTGTTGTGTTCAATGAGTCCCCACACTCCTCAACCCCACAAAGCACCATACCACCAAATATCATGGCTTCCCCATCAACCTCTACTGGGATCAACAGGGTCTTCACATCAACGTCTGTCACTTACACTGAAGCTTCACTCCATTCATCAGCTCTCCAGTCTCTTCAAGAGGGTTCTGGTGGGGTCCCCAGGACCACCACACAACTCCCTGCAGAGACAACGTTGTTGCAGCCATTTGCTTCCAGTGATGTCACCACAGAAACCATAGTCTCTGTTACTTTGTTTTCCACTTTCCATTCAGGTATGACATCGCTATCATCAACGCTTAGTGCTTCTTACTTGTTGGCATCAGTTTCTAGTGCTATTTTTGTTACGCAAATGACTTTTGATGCTGTGTTGATTTCACAGTCAAACTATTCCAGTCCGCAGTCTATGTCTCCAACCGAAAAGACAGTTTCTTCCTTGGGAAGTACTGGCAGTCAAACGTTGCCCTCAGCAAGCGATGCCATTTTGATCCAGACTTTGACTTCAACTCTGCAGTCAAACATCAGTAGTCAGGTGATCTCACCAACAGCCAGCAGTCTGGTGACCTCACCACCAGGCAGCAGTCTGATGACCTCATCAACAGCCAGCAGTCTGATGACCTCATCAACAGGCAGTAGTCTGATGTCATCAACAAGCAGCAGTAGTCTGATGACCTCATCAACAAGCAGTAGTCTGATGACCTCATCAACCAGTAGCAGTAGTCCGATGACCTCATCAACAGCCAGCAGCAGTCTGAAGACCTTATTCACAGACAACAGTCTGATGACCTCGTCAACAGCCAGCAGTCTGATGACCTCATCAACAACCAGTAGCCAGATTACCTCAACAACAAGCAGCAGTAGTCCGATGACCTCATCAACAGCCAGCAGCAGTCTGAAGACCTTATCAACAGACAACAGTCTGATGACCTCATCAACAGTCAATAGTCTGATGACCTTGTCAACAGCCAGCAGTCTGATGACCTCGTCAACAGCCAGCAGTCTGAAGACCTCATCAACAACCAGTAGCCAGACGACCTCAACAACAAGCAGCAGTAGTCCGATGACCTCATCAACCAGCAGCAGTCTGAAGACCTTATCAACAGACAACAGTCTGATAACCTCCTCAACAGCCAGCAGTCTGATGACTTCATCAACAACCAGCAGTCTGATGACCTCATCAACAACCAGTAGCCAGATGATCTCAACAACAAGCAGCAGTAGTCCGATGACCTCATCAACAGCCAGCAGCAGTCTGAAGACCTTATCAACAGACAACAGTCTGATAACCTCCTCAACAGCCAGCAGTCTGATGACCTCATCAACAGCCAACAGTCTGATGACCTCATCAACAGCCAGCAGTCTGATGACCTCATCAACAGCCAGCAGCAGTCTGAAGACCTCATCAACAGCCAACAGTCTGATGACCTCATCAACAACCAGCAGTCTGATGACCTCATCAACAACCAGCAGTCTGATGACCTCATCAACAACCAGTAGTCTGATGACCTCATCAACAGCCAACAGTCTGATGACCTCATCAACAGCCAGCAGTAGTCTGATGACCTCATCAACAGCCAGCAGCAGTCTGAAGACCTCATCAACAGCCAACAGTCTGATGACCTCATCAACAGCCAACAGTCTGATGACCTCATCAACAGACAGCAGTAGTCTGATGACCTCATCAACAACCAGCAGCAGTCTGAAGACCTCATCAACAGCCAACAGTCTGATGACCTCATCAACAGCCAGCAGTCTGATGACCTCATCAACAACCAGCAGTCTGATGACCTCATCAACAGCCAACAGTCTGATGACCTCATCAACAGCCAGCAGTCTGATGACCTCATCAACAGCCAGCAGTCTGATGACCTCATCAACAGCCAACAGTCTGATGACCTCATCAACAGCCAGCAGTCTGATGACCTCATCAACAGCCAGCAGCAGTCTGAAGACCTCATCAACAGCCAACAGTCTGATGACCTCATCAACAGCCAGCAGTCTGATGACCTCATCAATAGCCAGCAGCAGTCTGAAGACCTCATCAACAGCCAACAGTCTGATAACCTCATCAACAGCCAGCAGTCTGATGACCTCATCAATAACCAGTAGTCTGATGACCTCATCAACAGCCAGCAGTCTGATGACCTCATCAACAGCCAGTAGTCTGATGACCTCATCAACAGCCAGCAGCAGTCTGATGACCTCATCAATAGCCAACAGTCTGATGACCTCATCAACAGCCAGCAGTCTGATGACCTCATCAACAGCCAGCAGCAGTCTGAAGACCTCATCAACAGCCAACAGTCTGATGACCTCATCAACAGCCAGCAGTCTGATGACCTCATCAACAGCCAGCAGCAGTCTGAAGACCTCATCAACAGCCAACAGTCTGATGACCTCATCAACAGCCAGCAGTCTGATGACCTCATCAACAACCAGTAGTCTGATGATCTCATCAACAAGCAGCAGTAGTCTGATGACCTTATCAACAGCCAGCAGTCTGATGACCTCATCAATAGCCAGCAGCAGTCTGAAGACCTCATCAACAGCCAACAGTCTGATGACCTCATCAACAGACAGCAGTAGTCTGATGACCTCATCAACAGCCAGCAGTAGTCCGATGACCTCATCAACAGGCAGCAGTCTGATGACCTCATCAACAGCCAGCAGTCTGATGACAAGCACAGCTACTTCAATGTCACAATCATCAACAGGTGGTGCTGATTTTAAAACACCCACATCAGCAATCAAGATTACCTTGCTTCTCCAATCCACACCTGGTACTGACTTTAAGCCAACACTCTCCATTGGTTTAATCTCGAGCTCAACAGTGGTCCCAAATTCAGGTGCACCATCAACAAGTGCAGAAGGTTTCATGGCGACCATCCACAGAACAGCTGCTTTGATCACATCACCATATACCACTATGCAGTCCAGCTCTGGAGTGAGAAGTGTGGGACCTTCTTCCACTCCAGCATCCACTACAGGTACCCTCCCCACAGCCACACCCTCCTGCACACCATTGGGCTGTGGTAAATGGAGCTATTTATCCTGATCATGCTAGTATTGAGTGTGTTTCCCTCATAAGACTTGTGGAGAAGCTTTAACCCTATGAATCCCATCCCTACATGCAAGTACTGTACCTAAACACTTGCTCCACAAGTTCAGCATCATAACATGCACCATTTTATTAATATTGTTAACTATTTAGTATTCTATTTCTAGGACATGCTAGATTAACACATAAGAATTGCGTGGAAAACTTGCAGCAAGTCCAGTGTGGGGAGGGAAGGAATTTGTTTATCCCCATTCGTTATTCTTAGTATGATTTCACGTAAGAAACCTGAATGAATTCTTATTTTTGTATGCAGGGGCTACTGGCTGCATGGCTGATAATGACACCACTTGGAACATATTCTGGCCATCCTCCTCCCCATATGAACATGTGGTGAGGTCATGTCCTGGAGGAATGCAGAATGGTTGGTGATTTGTGCATATGTGTATACTTTTTGGGGGAGGGATGGTAGAGTATGGTGAGGAAATGGACATCCCTACTTTTCAGCAATGAGAATCTGCTTTGGAAATGGCACATGGAGTGCTTCTGATATCAGCCATTGTCAAAAACTTGAAGATTTAAAGGATATGGTAATCCCATTTTTATTTTTAAAAAGAATGTCAAAATGAAATCCCTGCCCTCTTTCTCTCTCCCTCCTGTCTTTCTGCCTTCCACCATTCCTTCTTTATCAGGCAGAGGAAATTTTTTCAAATTCCTCTGTTTCAATTGCCACTATACTAAATCTTGTTAATAATTTAGCTATCCGGACAATGACTACATCAAACAGCTCCTCTATCTATGCTCAAGATCTGATTACCAGTAACTACATCATTACCAAGACTTTGGATGCAATACGAAACTCTGCTGAAGTACCAGCGCTATCGGAGACTTCTGTAAGTGGAGCTGTGGGATTCAACTTAGGGAGAAGGAAGGAGACAAGATGGATTTTTAAAAGGGGGATGGGAGAGAGGAACAATTGTAAACAATACGCAAGTTGTTAATTGACTTGCATCAAATGTAGTGTTAGAACTGAAGTATAAACATGTTCTGATGAGATTCAAATGCAAACAGGCCATTGTCACTGTACTGGACAATCAGCTGAGTGACACCAACATGCCTGGATGGCAGGCCCTGGCCAAAATGAACACCAATAATGGAAGTGGAAGCGAGGATCTCCTGAGAAACATTGAGCAGTGCGCATTTTATCTGAGTTCATATAATGAAACCATATCATTACAGAAACCATCTCTTGGTAGGTCACGAAAGCAGTGCTTGATGATCTTTTATATGTAAACCTTTGTTTTCTTTTTCTTGTTTATTATTATTATTATTATTATTATTATTATTATTTTGCAGTCATGCAGGCCATGAAAGTAAATGTAACAGCCATTGTGGATGATGTGGAGTTTCCATCCAAAGGGTTTGCTTCAAATTCATCATTTGCCCTTGCTGCAAACATACGTATCCCTGCAGCGCTGCTGAAGGAGAGAGCCAACAGTAATTGCATTGCATTCTTATTAACGTGCACTCCTACACACAGATGATGTAGGAATAATGGAATAGAAATAAGTAAATACCGTTTGAACTCCGAAGGGCAAAATGGCTTATGTTAACAGTTGCATCATAAATTACCACAAAGGGAAATGTTCTCCACACAATCGATAATAGCCCAGGTTTAAATTTAAAGCCTAAATGAGCCCTTCAGGCATCAAACTGTGCCTCACATGAATAAATTATGGTGTTACTTATGTTATGTGCCACTTATTCTCATTTTTCTTTCACAATCATGCAGATAGCATAGTTCAAATTGCACAGTCAGTTGTGAAAAATATCGGACAATTCCTTCCATCTAAGGGGTAGGGTTGTGTATTTTGTGCACATGTGCACTTCTTTAATCTTCTTTTTGCCAACTCAGAACCCAATATGTTGGCTCACAGGTGATCTCTAGTCAGATTTCGTTATCCAATGGAAACTCCTCCTTTTTGACCAATTTATCATTTGTGGTATTTCCTGTAAGTCATGACACATTAATAATAAACTGATTAATGATCTGGGTGGGGCAAACACAGGAGGATGACAGCTTCACTGCAGCCTGTGTTTTTTGGGATTTCAACAGTAGGTGAGTGAATTATGCTGTAAATTAAAACCACGATGAGTTTACTGATAATTATTCTTTAGTGCTTGGTCCTCTAAAGGAATAACAAAGGCTGTTACTGACAAACACAATGTAAGCTGTTCCAGCTCACACCTGACCAGCTTTGCAGTGCTGCTACAGACCTCCCAGCAGCTGGAACCGGTATGAAATTATTCCTAGTGCATTTGAGATATGTGGTGTGGTTAGGGCCATTTTTTTTCTTCTTTTTTTTCCCCCTCTCCTTTATAGTCTTACACTCCTGCGCCCATTCCACTAATCTCCTTCATTGGATGTGGAGTCTCCCTGTTCTTCATGACAATCACCTTCATCTTCTTACGATGCTGGTTAGAATGATGCTTGCATGTCATGCAAGGATCTTTGCATCATCAATATATTGCCTAGTTTATGTACACATGTCATTTAGAGGGTATTATGCATAATTGAATATAGTTATAATATAAACAAACTTTGTAGATATTCCTTTCTTTCAAATTATGATTTGATGCTAACTGTCCCCCCAAAAAGCAGTTCCCCTTCTCCCCAATTGAAAACCTGTCTATTATAGAGTTTCAATGTTCTCAATTTTAAATCAGAGCAAGAGTCATCTTTCCAGGAAAGTTCTGTATGTTTTGTATAAGTTGGGTTTCTCATGCATTGTCCCATGAAATTGGTGTGTTATGGTAACACATAAAAAATACTGTACACATCATTCCTCAGCAAAAAGAACCCAAACACTATGAGAAGCTTTGTCCCAGTAAACACTATTGCAGGCCTTGAAATCACTCTTGTCATCTTTCTCGGTGGCATCAGGCTTGATGAACAGAATGAAGTATGTTTTAAAACAAAAACATTTAACCTCAGTTTCATTCTCTCCCACATTTCTGATCCGATTTTCTCATTCATGCAGACTGCTTGCAAGACTGTGAGTAGTCTGATCCAATATTTTTGGCTTTCTGCACTCTCCTGGATGATGTGCACAGCAATTCTTCTTTGCTTAATGCTTGTGTTCTCATACAAGCACCTGAAGAACAGGCACTGGGTCTTTGTGTCACTCGGATGGGGTGAGTTTAGCAATACATTCTGCATTAGAATAAGTGACCAATGTGTGACCTCTGCAGGATTGCCATTGCCCATTGTTTTATTCGGATTGATATTGTGGCACAAATACTACTTCATACCCAATACAAGTGGACAAAACCTGTAGTAAGTGTTTCTTCTATTGCCACATTATGTGCAATGTACGTTACACTCCTCCACTTGAATAGCTGTTGGATATCGGACGATCATGGCATTGTGTGGATTTTTGCAGGGCCTGCGTTGGGGATACTCATGGTGAGAACATCACAGCAACATAGAACAAATAAAAAACAAAACTAAAGAAACCTTATCTATCTTTTCATCCACACAACGATGTGCATATCTTCACCACATGCATATTTTGCATGACATTCCACAGATCACATTTCTCCTTCTGGGCGCGGCGTTAGTTGCATTTTGCAGGTCATCCAGCTCGAGAAAAAAGATGCTGCAAGACACCCATGATCTGAAAACTTTTAAGTTAGCGAGAACAAATTGTTGCTGTGGGGTTCAACCTACTGCCTTCACGTATACTTTGTGTGCAGGTGGCTTCTCACCACTACTTTCATCATCTTGCCACTGATGGGAGGTTCCATTGTCGCTGCTTTCATCAACGTTGGCACTAAGTTCCAAATCCTGCCAGCCGAATGTGTCTTTGCAATACTTATCTCATTGCAGGTTAACTTGAATGTTAATTTATTAAGAGCAGTAATGATATGTCCATTACTTTGCAGGGGATTTTCTTATTCCTTCTATTTGTGCTTCTAGATGAGAAGGTTAGAACATCGTCCAAACACAAACCACTGCATCTCTTCATGAACAGCTGCACGTTATTATTTTTCAGGTTTACAAAGACAGAACAAAACAAATGCGAGGAATGAAAACTCAGGTAAGTGTTATGTCCTTTGGCAGCAGAGAAGATACAATGTGCAACACAAACAGAATACCGTAGTTTTTTTTAATTATTGTTTTTTAATTGCAAGCATCCACAAAAAGTAAACTATACAATAAGTATTATGTATATAATTCTCAGGTCAGTATATGTTGATATCTGAATCAGTTATTACACCATAATAAATTAATAATCAAATTATTTTTGGTTTGTCAATTGTATTCATTGCTCAAATAATGGTGAAAACATATTGAAAAGTTATACAAAGGTCAGACAATTAGAACCATGAAAACTACATTTTAATGGCATAAATAATATGTAATAAATATAAATAGGATGATGCACTAACCAAATAGGAAAAGATGTCTGTAATTATTGCACTCATTTCTTTATGGAATTCAAACCAACTGCTCAAAAATTGAGCTGCAATAACTCAGCCTTGAGGTAAATTAAGTGAGAACTAATAAACAGTTTGTGCTTAACACATTCAAAACAAAAATATTATATTTGTTTTTAAAAATGAGTGATAACCTTTCGGTTATCTCGAACAGTTGGTCACGATTTCTTTCATATACTTCGCCATTTGATAACTTAGCTAGTTGATAATTTATTTGCATCACTACTATTTGAATAGACAGCTGCATTTTATAAAACGGCCAGTTTGATAACTAGTTTTAATCTTGGATTATGCATGTACCAGGTTAAACTGTTGCGCTCATTATAAAACACCGTACTATACCATACATAAATTTCTACTGGGAAGATCATGTAATTCCAATATGCAATGGCCAGTGCACAACCAGCTTTTTTGTAGCTCGGGCGAAAGACACCTGCGTGAGATAACGTCATCCCATAACTTTATTTGCAGGGTAACGAAAGGGATTCTTCGATTCAAAACAGTAAGTGCATGTAACCTATTGATTGCTGTGCGTGAGATGAGCTGTGATAAAAGTTTATACTTTTTATGATCATATAGCAAATTATCGACACGTGGGCGGGATTGAGTTGTTTGGCATTGCTAACAAATCAGCGGAAACTTGAGAAACTTTCAACCATGCGCGAAATGAATTGTCATTCATATTCTGTCCATTTATGCAGTGTGTTTCTGGTGTTTTTGGCGTGATTGATCACTTGTAAATAACTGTATGTAACAGAGAAAGCAAAACAATAAAGTGTTGTCAGACGTGTGCGCGCATGACAACTGCACTCGTCATCCATAGACAGTCGTGTACATCTGAATTCAACGTTATTGGTCCATTGTTCACCTTTGAACGTTATTCAAAGGTTGAGCATTTCTTTAATTAGTGTACGCCGACGACCTTAATTATTACCGAACATCTATGATAATACCACCAATAAACACTGCTGTGCCTCCCGGCCTGGCCTCACCACCACTGACAAGCAGGATATTGCAACTGAAGACAATAAGCTAATCTGGAATAACCGTGGTTCTGCTTCTTAAAACTGTACGCCAATGACACTTTGAATTGAAAGCGGGTTGCCAAAATGATTCAGTGACCGGGAAAATGTGCATTAACTTTGCACTGACAGCGGTATTTCAGTAACGGAAAAGGTAAGTATAACGAACAGAACAAATCAATCCGTCTACGGACAGACCTAATTTGAAGTAATTTGAATGCTCCTACCTCAATATGGGGACGGTGGTTTTGAATGCGGGGGGGGGGGGGGGGGGGGGGGGGGGGGGGAGAGAGGGAGGTTCTAGCGCTTATATGAAAGATGCTACAACAAAGCGAAAAGATGTGTTTTCTCATAATGAATCCGCGGCTATGCAGACGACGTGCCAAAACAAGCCGCCCTTCAAAAGTAGCGCAGCGTTGTAGTAACCGCTACACGTGTCCACAAGCTGTCTACCAGTTTATATCAGCAGCTGCTATTCAGTCTGTATTTTTATTTTATTTTATTTTATTTATCAGCTGACTGATTTCGGCTTTTTGCGGTTCGTTGCTGTGCAGATATATACATTTTTTTTTTCCATGCAGTTCTTGCATGGTAGAATGCATGCGTCAGTATGCATTGCAACTATAAGCTAGTGTATATGCGTACATTGCATGCAGGGTATACAGCGGTATTACCAGTGTTTACCGATCTCTTCTTCGGCCGCGCGATGATGGAAACAGTGTCCTTTATCAGTACGTGCATCCAGTTATGCACAACCACAGAGATGCTTTGAAACAAAACGTACCTACTTGATTACTAATAGATATGCGGCATAGATATAGCTTGCCAAGTTACCACTACTATAATATGTTTTAACTCTTTGGACGCCATGCTAGTTCATATATGCATGCATACATGCATATACACACAACCGTTATGAATTCTACATGCACAGTGTAAGTAATGCATGTGTGGGTTGCAACTTCATGATGCATGCATGCTGCATGCATGCACTTGTGACCTTATAAGTACATGACATGTTTGGTTACTTTACAACTGTAGTACTTATGTTTCTTCTGAAGAGCACATTGCACAGATAACTTCACTAATGCTATTTACTCCCAGAACAGGAATGTGTTCTCCATCTGCCTTTTTCCAGTTCATAATAAGTATGGTTTGTTACAACCGTATATGCGAGGTAATGATGGACACACAAGATGTGCGTACTCTCCAGTGCCCCACCTGGGTTTGACTTCAGCATCTACATGGCTGGTTTACATGCATGTCACTGAATTGCATGTATGTAAATGTACAACATGGTATTCAAAGCGATTCTTTGTAATAAACACAACACTGACATGCATCATACAGCTAGATGATTATATTGTTGTGTGAGAATGCATGGATATATGCACTTGGCGTTCAAAGAGTTAACGTGCATAACGCTGTGTATAGTACATGCATTCAAACTATGAAAGCGGATACTTTTCGTCCGCTAGCTGGATAGCCTTGCATCTCAACCATTTTAATTCAAAGTCAAATTGACCTTGCTGTATAGGCGACGATCGAACAACCCGGTCGTATGCATTTGGTTACCTCAATCTTACTGCATGCAGCGCATGTGCATCCATTTAAATTCAACTATCGAATTGCACAACCACAACTGACCGCGATATTTAGCGGGATCAAAGACTTTGACTTAGACAGGTGTCGCAGGCGATAATGACTCGCGTATAAATTGACTCCCCAGTCATTGATGCCTATAGGCATATATGACTCCCGGTCAATTACGCCTAGGCGTAATTGACTCCCCAGTCATTGACACCTAGGCATGTATGAATCCCCAGTCATATGTGCCTAGGCATAATTGACTCCCCCCTGATGCAAATGACTCCTGGAAGTTATTGTAGCCTAGGCTTAATTGACTCCCCGGTCAATTATATATGATTCTCCAGTCGGTGGCGACTAGGCATATATGACGCCTGCTCGTGCATACTTGGGTGGCATCTTTACTCCCCTGTACTATATGTAGAAGGTAAGAACACACTTGATTACACTTGTGCTGCAAACACACACACACACACACACACACACACACACACACACACACACACACATGCACACACACACACACACACACACACACACACACACACACACACACACACACACACACACACACACTGATACTGATACATTGATCATAGATTGTGCTATTTAGAGCAACTTGAGCATAACCATGTGTCAGGAATACATTTTTGCTCGGTTCACACATCTGAAATGATACTACTGGCTACATTGATTGAATAACACATTTCATCGATCCAGTATAGTGTTTTCTAAAATATTACCTACAAAAATAATTATGTCAATGTTTTTGCCATTGTAAAATTTGTCCTTTCCTGTGCCTTCTTGATATTCATTTCCACTTTTAGAATTATTTCGCCAATAAAAACTACTTGAAACCTTCTCAATTGTTTTATCTCTGCCTAGATGGCACCCTACAGCCCAATCCATGGACACTGAAAAGTTATAAATTTTACTATGATACGTACATACCTTCTATTCCAGAATGGCATGACTCCAGTATCCGCCTTTTTTCATTGTCTGATCGCACGCAAATCTTCCACTTTGATGCCTCGTCGATACCATCTTTCTTGAAGTATAACATTCCTGTTTCAAACTTGAAATTATTTTTACACTTGCGTCTTAAATTCGCCATCTCTCCCTTTGTCATGCCCTTGGGGTACTGGCTACAACGTAAATACGTCTCCAAACTCATCATCCGCCATAGTAGCTCTCTTTAAAAGCACTCCTAAAAAAACGTGGTTCTTAGAATTCCAGCTGGGGAGTCATACATGCCTTGTGGGACCTTAGGCGTTAATGACTGGGGGAGTAATTTATGCCTGGGAGTCAATTATGCCTAGCCGATTACGGAACATCAGACCCCGCCTTAGTCGCGTACCATATATGGTAGAACGGCCACCATTAGTTTGCCATGCATCAGTGCATGTAGAATGTGCGTCAGTCTGCGTGACTTTAGCAAAAATATATAACATCATCGCAACTGCGAAACGTCGCTGGCCGGCATGAGTGTACTGTCCTTATTGGCCGCTGCAGCTGTTGTGGCCGTCCAGTTGACCTTTTCGTACGCTCAGTTGGAGTCAGGAGACTTCGAGAATTGCACGACGGGTTGCTCGCTGTCGATCGAATCCCTCTTGTTGAATTCTGCCATCCACCCCGACATGATCGATCGAACATACGTGTGGGCAACTACGTTTTCGCTTCAGAGCAACGGAACTCACTCCGCATCTGTGGTGGCGGTTTACGCAAATCGCACCCCAATTGTGTGTGCAAGTGGAGAACCCGCGCTCTGCGCGGTGGCAGCAGCAAGTTTAGAACTGCATTGCGCAGATGGCCGAGAGTGGACGGTCGCGAGTGAAAGGAACTGCAGTTTTTGTAAGTGTCGCGAGTGGGGTGCGGTATTCGGTGCAGAACGAGTTGTTTTAACATCAGTGTGACTTTAAAGCATACAAACATGATGGCATGTTGTGTAGGAATACCACAGAAGTCATGGGGCATTACATGAAATCTGTAACGTTCTCTTAAAAAGGACGTTAACGGCGTGAAGTGGATGCATGGTATTCAAATCTCCGCGCGGCTTGGGAAAGGGGGAGGGAGGTGAGGGACTATGTAGTTCACCACAAGACCCACATGACGCTATTTTATTACGCACCATGAATGATTAATAAGGGTTCTAAAACTCGAAAATAAAATGTCTCTTCTAGTGGCAACCTGCAATACCTTCAATTCGAGCAGTGACTTGTACCTTATCGATTGGGGGAGGAGCTCCAACTGCGCTGCAAATGAACCGAGCAACTTTTCGTGCGCGTCTCCGCCGAACATCACCGGTTGCCCGTACTGTAATGATGCTTTCAATGAGTGCGCATCTCTGGCTCTACCAGCGGCAGGTTGTAAGCCGGGTGCTACTGCTAACGTTAGTTCGAATTCAAGTAAGGAGCGAGATGTCACGAGGGTGTCTTTTTACACGATGCTTGCTGCCGATATGTTTCAGGTTTTTTGAGCCAAACGGGGCAAATCGTTGTTATTGCTGTGGGCGGGGGATCGGTAATTTTAAACACTGTGTTGATCATCACAGTGTGTGTAATTTGCTGCGCAAACTGCAAAAGGCGAAAGGAAGGAAACGGACAAGCGGGGAGAAATCCGATTTTGTTCAATGTAACGCGTAAGTCGTGCAAGAATAGTGCGCATGCGCATATATGCATATTCGTAATCTGCTCTCTCACTCTAGAAAACAATTTGACTTCGAGTCCGAGCTCGCAAAATCTGCACTTGGTAGACTTCGCCTCCCCTCACAACGTTTCTACATTCAGGCCAGTTCAAAATCACGAGATGAACGACACAGGTAAATAATACAAGTCTCGTTAGCATACACGATGTCATAGACGTGTGTACTATGCGGCATGGCTATTAGAGCTTATTCTTAACTCTAACTTCCAACCCGCTAGGACTTCTCACTTCAAGGAAAAAATGATTACTGCGGAAATCTATATTTTCAGCATGCATTGTTGATGCAGTGGGATATTGATCTGACTAACGTTCATATATGGTAATTGCGACGAAAGCATTCATTGTTGTGTTAGTTATTTAATGGTCTACCCAATTTTATTGGGTCATTTTTTCTTGCGTATGCCTACCTCGGATGATCTAGTTCAACCATCGGTCAATTATTCAAAGAGTGCAACTAGCTGTCTGGGTGCATAATACACAAGTAATTAGGATTGTACCTATAGGTAGATACCGGACGCGTAAGAGTACCGGAGATCTGTGCAACAATAGTTACAAAATTGAGACGCGGGTTCGTAATTCATCATAGGCTGGTTTGTGTTAGTCCGATCGCTGTTGTGGAATGTATCTGTACTTAGTGTTAAGTACCTTAGATTATCTGTGATGCTGTAATACAGCGACTTTGGTTTATTACATGCAGACGTTTTGTTCAACATGATTTTTCTGGCGAGTGGAAAAAAATATGTACTCTTTAGTTTTGCTACTGAATGTTTTTGTTTTGGAGGCGTTGAGAAACAGATCAGATGTGCATGCTCATAAAGGTCCAAATCTATATGCATTATAAATTTCACGAACGTAGGTTGATGCCCAAGGTGTTATCCAACGGCCTATGCATGTGTTTGAATTTCAGTGGTGCGTGCTGAGCAGGAAAATTTTCTATACTACAAGTTCAAAAGATGCAGTAGTTTCCACATATCTATGGCTTAAATATTGCTAAGGAACAGGATAAACGGCTACTAGCAAATAGCATGCAGTTATCTAAACTATATACAAAAGGTCAGTACGATGTGTTGCAGAAGGGCAATGCAGAACTGTGCATTGAGTTTCCAGAGATGGATGAATCGCAGATAAATCACTACTACAAAAGCAATACTTCCCAATCCAGAAGTGAGATGGACTCTATATTTAATTCGAACACATGTGGTTTGTTAATGAAGCAAATGCATGTGTTATACACTGTAAAACAATAGCCGCGATATAAAGTTATATCTAAAAAGTGTAAAGTGCACAAGCTGCACTCAAGACGAAGGCGATGATGTTACAATGATTTTTAGTTGACTATGATGATTTGTACATAACTTGATGTGAAATTGATGTATGACGTTATACTAAGCCCATACTTGTAGCAAAAATGTAGTGGGGTTATATTAAGCATTGCAGTTGCTGTAGCGAAGAGAAAGAAAACCTTTTTTAATACAATACGACAGCTTTCGTTCCCCAAAATTCGAAGTTTGGATCACTATACTCTGCATAATTACTTATGCAAATACCACGTTGCACATATCATTTAATTTTGCAATATAAAATTTGGTGCATTTGAAATGTATATACACCGTACCTAACTAAGCCTCCTAGCTCCTTCTCTCCTCCCACTCTTCCCCTCCGGTTTTTTTTTTTTTTTTCACCTCTCGAAGCCGTCCAAGACACCGCGGATGGTATACTTTACGGCTCCGGCTCTATTGCTCTGTACGCCCGTATATGTCGTTATTTGCGAACTAGATAACTACCAATTGCCTCATCACATGCAAGTTTGGAGTACCCAGTAACCTTTTTTTTTCCTCTCCATAATTTGTTCAGGTATTTAAAATGCTTATTCAATGCACGCATATACGCACATGTAACAAGCGAGTTTATACAATTCTAAATTACTTGCAGCTACAGTCTCAATGGCGACATACTTATATCGTCCCATTACGGTGCACCCACGAGTATACGGGTGTATGCGGATGGAAACTAAGTGTTAAATTAAAATTATGGCACATGCAGTATTCAATTCCATACGCCATCCATCTCATACTAGAGCGGGAAGACACAGGCAAACTACCAATGCACTGAAGATGGAGGTACATTTGGTATGAATCAGATGTCAAAAAGAATACTCCTCAGCCACTTCTGCTTTAATGTAAACTTGCATTGGCAAGTCAGAATATGCTTCCCTGCATCACAGCCGGAGCATATACGAGTGCCCTTCCAGTGGTAGCCCAAACCGAATCCGCAGTCACTGTGCATGCATGCATGCACAGTATGAAAAATTAAAAAATGCTCAATACGGCAACATTGTCTGTGAGTGGAAGAAGAATAGACCAGACCAGCAGCAGTCCTAATAAGGAGACAGCACACATCCTAGAGATTCATGCACGTTGTTCTTGAATGTCAACCAGTTCCAACAGCGTCGTTGTATTTAGTAAATCACCTTCTGTGTCCTATAATGCACCATTTCTCACTGCCAAACTGCCTTCCATGCAAAGCAGTAGTGTGCAAAGCCTGTACTAGTGGAGCGGCTGCATGATGGTGGCAACTGATGTGTGACCATCTAAGGGTTAGGGTTAGAGTTATGCGTGAATATCTTTCCTTCTGGTCAGAGTTCTAAGGCTATTAAGAATCCTAACTCCATTGCAAGCACAAACACCTCCAATAGGGATCTTAGATTTGCTGAAGGATGTTCTACATATGGACATGCAAGAGCTGCAAAATAAAGGCGTGCATGAGTGCAATACACTGCATGAACCAACAACTGACAAGCTAAAAACGGGAACTATAAGAATTGGGTCTCAGATACATGTAGCCATGATAAAGCTGTTGTTTCCATCCCTATACAGGAGTAATGGTTATCAGGAGAAAGGGTCAAATTATATAATATCCTTTGCAATTAGTGCGCACCACCGAGGACCGATGGAATCGACATATGCAAACGAACTGCAATGCAGATATGATTAAGTGTATGGGGACATCAGCCATTATACTTGTAAAGCGCGGAAACAGTTGCATGCAAGACTGAGAAGGAAGTCTGGCAGTTGTTGTTCAACCGCTCGTCGAACTTACTGCCATCGTACTCAGAGCCTTGCTGCTACGTTAAACTAAAATAACATTGGCAACTGAGAAGAGCCAAATCAGTCAAGTTTGTGCTATATATAGTAGCTCATTACTTAGTGTAGCTTAGAATGGACACCGAACTTTCCTTTTTACTGGTGGACGTGTCATTTCTATGCATGGAATGACATAGCGAAGATATTTCAATATTTGGGGGGCAAATAGGGCTTTTTTCCCCCCACGATTTCAATGGCCGCAAACACCGCCATGCAAATCACTTACGTCACAAATAGTATTGTTGCTCATTTAACATTGCACGTACGTAGCAAGCGATAATTACGAAACCACTCAAAACATAGAATGACTGCGGTCGTCTGTGAGGTATGTTTGCATCATATAACGATGCGAGTGTATACGGCGGTTAAAGGCGAGTACCATACTCTTGTTGGTTGCAGTATAGTGACATAACAAAGGCGTTGGCCATAGTGGCGGCGGCTCATGGGATTGTCACATTGCTGTTGACTGTGGCGCTGTTTGTCGTCGCCTATCGTAGGGTGATCCCCCAGAGGCTTGCTAGAGGTAAGAGCTTGCAAAACTCGCGTACGTAGATGCATGCACGAGTGTCACAAAATACTCTCGCACACACGACGGCCGGTGGGGGGACCATCCCGTCGCCTCCCATGCACATCGATGACCGGCGTGTGACTTTTTAGAAGCTTGGCACAACTTCGTGCACGCCTACGACACCGCGGGAACCGGCAAGCTTCAAGCGCAGACTTCGGTATCACTGCGACGCCTGATTGGCGTCAGCGAGGGAGGAAATCCAGACGCGTTTGTGCTTGAAGCATTTGACGGCACGAGTCCACAGATGAGCTGTCCCGAAAGTGCTGCTGCGAGTACCGCCGTGACTTTCACCCGTGATCTGCCGGCGCATGATACGTGCGTAGGGCTTGAACTCAGCAAGGAGAACAGCGCGCCACTAGAGCCATGACGATATGTACGCTGCGCGGAAATGCATGCATGGCAGCGCGTGGACATATAGTATATGCATGCTGAGTACCGCGCGTTTCCGGAAGGCTAACAAATTAATTCATTATTATTGATGCAGTTGATGCAGTTGTTATTGCATTCAATTCTACGAAGCTGGTATTAAAAAAAAAAAAAGAACTGATTCAATAAAAGTGAAGATGTGTATAGCGATGGGTCCAGACTGTACAAACCAAGACGTCTTACGCAACCTCCCATATGGTCTAGCGGTTAGGATTCCTGGTTTTCACCCAGGCGGCCCGGGTTCGACTCCCGGTATGGGAACTTCTTTTTTCCCATTTTTTTTTTGTAATGGGTAATGGGTAGCAATAATAGACGTGTTGGAGAGGCGTATATGCACAGCTCCATGTGTGTAGCCGTTGAGTGGTGTTGGGGATGCGTACGCATATTGGTCCACGTGTAGTTTAGTATAAACTGTGTGGTGTTGGGATTTTCTAGGCATCTGTACTTGTGCATTGCTGCTGTATGAAGGAATGGCTGCGGAAGGAGGTGATACACAAGCCCCGGTGGAGACTGTTAGTGCGGCTGCGGAAGGAAGTGATACCCAGGCCCAGACGAAGGCTATCCTATCCCTGATGAATGCATTTATGGTAGATCTGAGTGGGTTCAAAGCCACCATAATGGATGCTGGGATCGTAGGCGCTAAGAAGGGCGAATGCAAGTGGCTGAAGTGGTATTAGCATTATAGCCTGTAGGTTGGCTAGTAAGAGGGGACAAGGCATGGACTAAGCTTCTGTATGTGTTAGCTGATTGCTATATTAGTGTTAATGGCCATAGGCTACATAATTGTCCAGAGGTCGGCGAGAGTGCGTGTTTACCAGGAGGTCAAGGAAAGTAGGCAACCAGGGGCAGTGCTGTTGCTAGATGCAGCTTTGCATGGTGTATTAATAATGACTGCGACACGCTATAGGTGGTAATTGGTACTTTTAGCGGAAGAGGTAGCTGTGTGTTCGTCAGAATGCTAGGGCCGTGCGTTGGCCAAAACATTAGGCCGTGTGTTGGCCAGATTGTTAGGTCCGGGTGTTGGCCGGAATGTTAGGCCGTGTGCTGGCCATGAAATTTTTGGGCCGTGTGTTGGCCAGAATGTTAGGGCCGTGTGTTGGCCAGAGTGTTAGGACCGTGTGTTGACCATGAAATTTTAGGGCCGAAAGTTTGGCCAGCATGTGTTAGGGCTGTGGGTTGACCAGAATGTTAGGGCCGTGTGTTGGCTAGAATATGCTATGTGTTGGCCTGAATGTTGATGCCGTGTGTTGGCCAGAATATTGGCCCTGTGTGGCCTGAATGTTAGGGCCGTATGTTGGTCAGAATGTTGGGTCCGCGTGTTGGCCTGAATGCTTGGTTCATGTGTTGGCCTGAATGTTAAGGTGTGTGTTGATCATTGTAGGAAGGTTTGTGTGGTAGGGAAATGGTCGCGGTGCATATAATTTGGGTGATAAATGTATGTCATGGGCGATCAAGGTGTGGCGGTTTCATTACCCGTTCTTTGTAAACTCTAGTTTTGGTGGAGCTGTTGACAGTGGCGTGCACAACAGATGACGCACCCAAATATGATGAAGTGTCATTGGGGAGGGTAGCATGCATAATATAGCAAAGTGTATCGAGCCAATGATTGGTTAAAGTGTTTCTTGGAGTGAGAGTTATGCAAGCTAATAGCTGTTGATTGGTGTTGGAGAGGCGTAAGCACAGCTACCATGTTGAGTGGTGTTGGGGCATATTGGTCCACTGTAGTTTAGTATAAACTGTGTGGTGTTGGGATTTAAAGTCAATCTAGGTGTCTGTAATTGTGCATTGCTGCTGTACCCCTCCTCCCCCTCCAATGCTATCCGAGTGCAGGTGTAAATGTTTACTACCTCCAAGAGAAAACAAGAATTCATAGCTGAAAGCTGGCGAAGAGTGTTCTTCAAGTTTTAAGATTATTGTGTGTTATAGACTGAGCAGTGCTAGGTAGCGGTTTTCCCCAAAGAAGTGGATTTCTCTAGATAGAGGGTTTGCCACTGGGGTTTTTCCTGAGGAGAGATGTGGACCCATCTCCCCCAAATACAGGTCTTATTTCAAGTCCCCCGCTCAGATGCTGTGTTGATTCTTTTGTTGTTATCAGAACTTCAGTAATGCGTATTGTGTTGTGGTCTAGTTTTGGTGGAGCTGTTGACAGTGGCGTGCACAACAACAGGTGACGCACCCAAATATGATGAAGTGTCATTGTGGAGGGGATATAGGAGACTTCTATGCTGCAACTAATCCTTTAGAAATATATATGGGTTCAGTATCACTCGGATACGCGAACCCTATACACGTAGTAAACATGCGATAACACCTCGTTAATTTATACGTAACTTTGCATATCAATTTGTTCTTGTTCTGTTCCTGCCGCGGGTGCTGCTAATTAGAACATTTATCCAGTCTCTGCACTTTGTTAACCACGCTGCCATAACTTCAGTTATTTAAATGGGTGTGTGTCGTTTCAGTACCCTTCAGCCCAAGGCAGCATTGCACATGCTCATCCATTCACTGGTATGTACTTCTAGAACATGCATTTGCACTGTCCTTTTCATTCCTGGAAAAGCATGGTATCTTCGGTCACCCTATGTTTGTATGGGCAATGCATGTCCTGAGTGGATTTTATTATCAGTTTAGGGTGGTTTTGTGTTTCTTTCTGTGTTTGCATTTAATGATGCCAATAAATTGTCCTCGCTGCTCAAGGGTACATAGGGCTAAGAAAGGAACCTGTTAAAACTTTTTGATGGCTATCCCCTACCATTCAACCTCACCGTCAGATGAAATCGAAAAAGTTACATAGTTCTGATGCAGTCAAAAATGCATGCGCACACACACTCACACACACACACACACACACACACACACGCACACATGCACACACACACACCACACACACGCACACACACACAGGCACAGACACACACGCATACATACATACACATGCACATACATACACATGCACACACATGCACATATATAAGCACACAAGACTCAGGTACCATCATCAACCCTGTACCACCCCTCCAACCTCATGGCCACTTGGTGTAAGCATCGAATTTTAGCATGCGCTGGAACTTGTGCATTGTCTGCATGCGGATATTATGTCTGACTAACTGTTGAGACAGTAATAGCTGCAGCTGTGTCCCTTATCCTAGTACGTGGAACAGCTGCAAGCGTCTCTAGATCAACATTGCAGTATATATGTACATACAAGTACTGTAAAAATCTAACAGTGAATGGGGAAGAGTCCCAATATATAAACTTAGGTGCCATACACACCCAACGGATATCAAATTTGATCAAACAATGTACCATATATGTATCAAATATACGTACACATATTTGGCACATAAAATATAAGTAGCCGATATGAATCAAATATGGAGCTTCATTCAATGGACGAAATATGTATGATGTTTGCGCCAAATATGTGGCGCTCAGTCCACACCAAACATGCGATGCCATATGTGTACCAGATATTTGTATCGAATATGTGCCCAGTCCCCATGCGTATGGTTATCCTGACTGGCTTGTTAAAATATAATCCGTTTTCAAAAAAAGCATACAGCTGTACAAGTACATAGACTGCACGTAGTTCCATTCAACGAATCATCCAAAGAACGCTGGCAAATGGAGAAGGTAGCTGCACGATGTTCCAATTAAAGCACCTAACAGGAATCAAGATATAAAACAGCGGGAAAGAGGCACAGGTTCTCTTACCTTTTCTTTACGAGAGACAAAAGGCATAAATGTGTGGCTGGTGTTGTTCCGTCCATAAGCTTTCCTGTCAAGATATAGAACAGTGACAAAGAGGCACATATTCTCTTACCTTTTCTTTACGAAAGACAAAAGGCATACATGGTAACGTACAGTTAGTTTGGCGGGTGTTGTTTCCATCCATAAGCTTTCCTGTTGATCAAGCTCAATTTAATAAGTAGGCATAGCTCTACACCGCTTACCTTAAACGTCGAACGTAAAATAATACGCTAACTGGTGCATAGCTCTTTGTCGTTCACCGCTAACTGGTGCATACCTCTTTGTCGTTCACCGATGCCTGATTGCTCATGACTGTAGCTTGTATCAGCATAGCCAGCTTCCTCTCTTTAGCTGATTCAATTCTGTCATTAGGAAGAGAGCAGCTACATGCACAAATATGTACCTCTGGACATTCTTCTTTTACGCAGGAGAACTCTTGTCATCCCCTTGTTTTTTTTACAGCGCACGTGCTTAATATTACTATTGTTGTCGTATATTTAGAATTAGAAGTTAACCACATTAATCATTGGACATACAGTAGATGTTGTAGGCATACATGTCATTGTTCCAATCATGTTTAAATAAAAGCTGTCCATTGGACTGTTCTTTCAGGGTGCAGGAGGTGCTGTACTGGTGACAAATGGAAACAGCACATGCAAGGGTAGAAGGTGGTACAAGTAGAAGCTGTTTGGTCAGTGTCAAAAGAGGACAGTCTATATCGTTCAATATGGCTTCCCCAAATGAGCCCACCATTTTTCAAACAGCTGAATGAGGCAATACGTTACACCGCTCCTTTCCATAAAACAGGCGTGAATTCCATACTGTATCTATGTTACCAAGACGTGATTTATTGTGACACATGCTATATACTTACTTTGTTACAGTAGAACAACTTGATGCAGTTAGTCACTTTGATGGTGGCTTTTTTTGTCCCAGCGGTACATTTGTACAAATGCATCCATGCTGGTTTCAGCTCCATGCTGCTGTATGCAGCTGATAATGCCCCCCATTTAGTAGGCAACCTAGTGCACAGCTCTGCTCACACTTACAATATATGAGCTCATCAGACAGCTTTTGGAGCTTCCGTGATGCCTTCAAGAGAGGGCCATTGTATACCATATCAATGCATGGTATTTACATACCTCAAGTTTCCCAAATTCTCCATGTGTGTGAGTCTTGGGTGTGTACCCATTCATGAAGTGTAGCACTTCAGTAGTCTTAAACAGTTCGCGGATAGCAGGACTACAGCTATGTAAGTCAGTTATAATCAAAGTTTCATATAGTATATAAATACCCATCGTTCATTGTTTGGTCCATAGCGACCTCCTGAGACAACATAGGTTAGGTGCTCTCTAACACTGAACCCAACAGCTATATCATGACTGGGATTGTGGCGATTAGATATGTATATTTTAGCAGCGAACCAGGGAATTAAATGCCTGGCACCTACATGTGTCACATATCAGTATTGGTGAAAATGTGACACATCCAATTTGTGTACCTTTCAGTGTTGTACGCAGATGTAGGGCCAAATTCGCGTAATGCTGCCGGAAGGTGTAGCACAAGATGGACCTTCTTTTTTTTCAGCATACTGGGGTTATGCTCTTTGATGGCTTGGACAAATGCATCACAGGTACCCTGGTATGCATCAAGCATAGATGTCCGAAGTGTACCACAATAAGCAATTCTAAAAACCTGGATTAGGGAAATATAAAGAGCATGCTGGCATGGTTGGTGGATATGCATGTCAGCTTGAGGATTGGGGTGGGCATGTCACACAATCCAGATAATTTTTCAATTCTGCTTTTGCACTTCCATTAGCATAAGAAATCTTAGCAAAATCTACCATACTGCTAGCTTTGGTGCGCAGCTCGGCAATCATGTCCATGATTCATTTGCATCAGCCTAAATGGCACAAGGTGTACCTTAACTGTATTAAAACATACTAATATAGGTAGCATACCAAGCATACTCTACAGAATTAGATGGTCTGCCAGTCAGGTGGCCAACGATTTGAGATGCCCTGGGATTGTCACCACATGATTGCCAGTACTGGTGCAACAACTAGAACACACTCCTGTGCCTTTTCATCAAATACTTCCACCCCTTGCTCAATGCAAGGGGTGGATGAACAACACAATGCCTGGGTAAGGTACATTAAATCACAAGCTAATACACATGGGACTACAAAAGGATGCTGCATTAATCATACCAGTGACTGCCTGGCAGGCCCCTGTACATGTAGGCAAGTAGGGGGGGGGGGGGGGGGGGCTGCCCTAATCTCATGATCAACCCTCATTTATTAAACAAACTTTTACTAAACGAATGGTACGTGTACAAATCATGGTTATGCACCCGATATGCACATGTAGCTGTATACAAGATAAAATGGATACATTATGGTTCATAGTTCACTGGAATGACATGAGCAATCAAACACAGACTGGTAGCAGCTCTTGTTGGGCATGCGTATTGTTGTTACATCACTCCCTCCACACACAGAGATGTCTACATGTCTAATGTGTCACCCAGCCTCTATTTGTTGTCCTCCTGAGTGCCTACACATGTCCTCTTCAACAAGCTTCTCTGGTACTAATGCCTCTCCAGATCCTCGTCTTAAGGTACGTCTTGCTTCACTAGATCAGGACTTTTTGGTGGGACTCTTTGAGAATGACCAGACTCAACCAATGTAGATCCATTGTCCACATGCAGAGATAAGGTGAAGGCAGTACTACCTGCTGTTTGTGTGGAGGAAGACTCCATTTAACCAGATACACACATTTGTCACAATTGTATGTAAATAGGAAGGAAAAATGTACCACCACCCCGGCCCCATAACTGGTATAACATATTTGCACACCTGCTATCGATATCATAACAACATGGCCCTAGCCCTCTCTCCATACAACAGAGCGGTGCAGATTTCATCATGCAATGATAATACATCCATGTAAATTGCCCATTTATTGATCTGCCCCCCCCCCACACACACACATACACACACACATACACTTTTTGAAACTTCTTAGAATGCCCCTGGGGTACAGCAGGACAATACGACCACACCCTATCTCCCTTCTACATGTATCTCACGATCCTACTGCTGCTTGATTCTCCTTTTGTTCCATGCCCAAGGTATTGTAGTAGTTACCCCTGGAGATTTCCCCAACATGATGCCGGTGGCCCTCACACCAGAACATGAGTGAGAAGAGAAGTCATCTTTGTGGTCATGGTATGCCTTCATGAGGAATGGCAGTTTGTAAAAAATATAATGCAATAGCCGTTTCAACTCTTCTGTTTGAAACAACACACCCCATGCAAGTACTACGTTCGAATTCACCTTCCTCCTTGCGCAGTACCTCGATCACCACCTTCGTATACGCGCCGCGATTGCTGTAGAGAAGACTCCTCTTACAATTAGCCCTGGCCTGTATACGACGTGCGATAAGCCATTTGCTACTCCTTGTGAAAACGTTACTCTGGACCCTCCCTCCGCTTTGGAACAAATATGCAAAGCACCTCTGAATCATATATGTAATCAGTACAAATTTGTACAATATATGAATTACATATTTGTTCCATACGCCGAGAATCGGTGTCAATCAGACGCGGATCAAATATGCGGCCACATATATTGTACAGAACCATATCTGTGACACATTTGATCGCATATTTGATACATTTAAAAAAAGTTGCCATTTTTGATACAAA
Source organism: Ephydatia muelleri (assembly GCA_013339895.1). Lineage (NCBI taxonomy): Eukaryota > Metazoa > Porifera > Demospongiae > Spongillida > Spongillidae > Ephydatia > Ephydatia muelleri. The sequence continues at coordinate 12,256,438 of JABACO010000005.1, forward strand.
TTTGATATCCGTTGGGTGTGTAATTTAACCCCAAGTGCGCTATATAATAAAAGGACGTATGGATACGCCGTTTTTTAGCTGTCGAATTGTTGATATCGATTATTACACGGCACAACCAATTAAAGATCTTGATGTCTGTTACTCAAGCTTTCGTTCAAGCCCTTCCGAAAAGGTCCCTGTCGTACGAATATTTGGTGCCACTCCCGCCGGCCAGAAGACCTGTTTGCATGTCCACAGTATTTTCCCGTATCTCTACGTGCCGTGTCACGTGACAGACCCCAGCGACCGTTACTTGCACCAGCTGGCAGCGAGCATCGACCAGGCACTGCAAGTATCACTCGGGGCTTCAAGCAAGCAAGTCCAACACGTGTTCAAAATAACCGTGGTTGAGGGAATGTAAGTGCGCAGATCAAGTATGTGCAAATATACTAGTAACATTAACAAATGGGAATGTTTCCGCTCATATAATATGATATTGCGCAATAAAAATGTAACGCTTGCGTTGAAATGCATGGCTCATTAAAAATTCAGCGCCTTACAACTCCATGACAGATACTCCGATTCTCAGTGCATAAGAAGCAATGTGTAGAGGACATTTCAGACTTCTAGATTATAATCTTGAAAAAAAACAAACATGTGTTATGGAAGCGATCCCAAATATCTAAATGGTGGTTTTAATACCCCAGAGCTTTCATAGTTCTGTACACAGTAACAGAAATCATTTAACCCAAATCAAATTTTTCATCGTAATGCTTTGATACTTATATTTCGATACTTGTTTGTTTGTATGCATGTATGTATGCATGAGTGAGTGTGTGCATATGTATGTGTGTGTGTGTGTATGTGTGTGTGTGTATGAGTTGTGTGTGGAGCCGCACAACAACAACGGGTCCTGTTTGATGTAGAGGTTGCACATAACACGAATAACCTGCGAGCATGTGTTAGTGTGAGATGAACAGAGATGCTCGTCTGGAAGCCTGTGTGGATGAGAGAGTATGAATGGTGGGTAGGCCTTGTAGATGGAACAGTAGTGGCGAAGAACGAGTACGAGGCTGGGATGAGTTGGAATTGTGACGAGCTGGAGTGGTGGACTGGGGTGGAGGAGGTGCACATCGATTGCCACACTTTGTTGTCCTACAGCCCCTTCTATGGTTACCATGCCAGCGAGGTGCTGTTTCTGAAGATCTACCTGTACAACCCTGGCCTTGTTAAAAGGTAAGCGGACACCTTGAGAGGGCCACCATGGTGATAATGCAACTAGCAGGAGTGAATCCAGAAAATATTTGCGGGTTTTGTAATAACAGACTATAAATCATGTGCATGACAGGTTGCATTTTGAAAATGAAATACTAAGTTAGCTTTAATTAGTGACTATGAATAATCAAAGATGGACCCTGGTGGGGGTGGGGTGAGGAAGGTTATTCCACCAGGGTCCATCTCATTAATTATTCATGACATAACCGCAAATCAAAATAGTTCAAAATGGCAACTTGTCATGCACATGATTATATCCCCACGCACACTAATTATACACACACATACACACACACACACATGAACACACACATGCACACACACATACACACACACATACACACACACACTCACACATGAACACACGCACATCTTAACATACTGCGCATCCACATTGTGACATGCATGCTTATCACGTCACGTCATCGTACGCAACACCACCCTAGGTTGGCAGACCTCCTGGTTGCCGGGGCAGTGATGAACGATGTCCTTCAACCCCATGAAGCTCACATCCCCTTTGTCTTGCAGGTAAGGTCACGGATGCCATATCATGGGTGACCCCACCCACACCTCATGTGATACCACCATATCAGGGTGACCCCACCCACACCACATGGTACCACCCTAACAAATGACCTAACTCACCTCAGCTTTACCTTATCAATGTGTGCATTAATGTGATAGGCTGTACTACGGCACATGTAGCTGGAAGTTGACTATAAAGTTGACCATGTGTGTGTTTGGGTGTATGTGTGTGTCAATATGTGCTGTTTGCTTGTGTCCATAGGTGTGGGTACGTGGGTGTAAGTGTGTATATATGTGTGCTTGTGTGCACAGGTCTTTACGTACTCATTCAACTCTCCAGTTCATGATTGACTACAATCTGTATGGGATGAATCTGATCAGTCTGTCGGCCCTGAAATTCCGATTGGGTGAAGGTCAGAGGGGAGCAGGGAGAGTGGTGGGTGTGGTTGGTGCCAGAATAGAGTAAATCTGGTGGTGTTGGGTAAGCAATGCGAAGGTCGAGGGTCAAAATCAAGTGTGGGTTTGGAGCAGAGTTTGATGGTGATAACAATGGATGTGTGCACATGTGTGCAGAGGCATTTGTATACATGTATGTGGGAGTGTGAATGGGAATGGGAATGTGAGTGGGAATGGGAATGGGAATGTGTGTGTTCAAAGGGATATTATGAATCTGGTTATTATTTACAGGGTGCCCAGCCCTACAGCCAAGGACCAGTCATTCGGACTCTGTTCCCTCCTCCTCCTCATCCTCCTTCCCCCACGCCTCTCTCTCTCAGACCATATGGTCTGTGAACACACTGCCCAAGTAAGAGACAACACTAAACTCCTATTCAGCATTTCTGTGTCTCACACTGGCATAACGTTGATTCGGGTGGGGAACCGTCAAAAGATTCCTAAGTGAGCAATTACAATGTTTGTAAGATAGGTTTCGGTACAAATATTTGTGTCCTTTTACTGATGCTGGTAAAATGGCTTTTCTTTGAAAATTGAACCTACTACATCACACGCATCCTTGGTGTGAGAACATGCACTTGTGGTCAAGACTTGCCAGGAATGAAGCACTGCTATCGCTGTACAATTTCTGCTGTTTTTGGTCAACACACAGCTTTGCATTGTCCAATGCAGGCATGCACAGCAGAGCTACACTCAGCAAGATGGTTACGGAGGGAAGTGTGGGTGTTGTATTAATGGTTAGGGGAACTGCACACTCACACAAGAAAGCCTATGTATCAATGCTTCATATCTGTGGGGCTTATCAAAAAGTGCTTCAAAATGTGTGTATGTATGGCATTTTCGATGTGGATAAGATGAAACGAAAACCGTATGCCTGTCAATAGACTGAACTGAAGCCTAAGATGCCAGCCTCTGTAGCCACAATACCAGACACAGGCCCCTTAGCTGTTCAAGGGACGTTGTGTGCAGAAGTATATAGAGGCATCTCTCCCTTTAAACCCCATCCTTGCCCGTAGACGCCCGTTGCATAGATAGATAAGCACATTCTATGACATCAAGGTTAAGCATGTTAATCACGACGTATGTTATTTACCGCCAGAATTATCCGATTGACATGCAAGGGACGGAAGCGTGCATATTAAGAGTGCTTATGTCAAATGTCCGACCCATGCGTACAACGAAACTACAGTAACAGACTTGAAAGGTGAGAGGAAGAACATAAATATGAAAAGATGATTCAGTTGCCAGTGTTGTTAGCACCGTTCTACAGACAAGAGCAATCTAGCCTCTCCTGTGTACATCATTGCGGACCTCAGTATATCATTGTGGACCTCAGTACATCATTGTGGACCTCAGTACATCATTGTGGACCTCAGTAGTGTTTTCAACGTTATAGGTACAGTACAGGAACCAGTCGATATGCAAGCCTTCTTAGCTGCTACATGTCGGTTGTACTGCTCCTTCAAGCCATCACTTAAATCAATGGAGTCATTGTTCTATTTATCCACATCACTTTCATCGCGATCTTATGTGATGTCATCTTGATCAGAATTGTGATCATTGGCTAGTGTGGCATTCCAATTCTGAGCTATTACATAGACCCTTGCAGAAAACAGAAAAGCTCTTCAGCACATCTGGTAGAGTCAATGCTGTATTTCTTACAAAAGCTTGTCACAATAGTTAAGTCACAGGCAGTGTTGTACGTATTGCTAAGAGGCATGGAAAACAGGTGAAAATACAGACGTGCCACATTTAATAAAGTGGCTTGTTCTTCTTGAACCTGTTCCTCTTGGTGCTTAAGATAGTGTCTAGCACATAACATGAAGCGTTTCGTGTGTATCCGTCCCTCTTGTTTCATGAGGGGATTGTGTATCAGAGACATCTGGAGTACCAGGTGCTCCTTCAACGTGTTCCGGTTGTCAATGGCTAGATTGGTCTGGAGTACCAGGTGCTCCTTCAACGTGTTCCGGTTGTCAATGGCTAGATTGGTCTGGAGTACCAGGTGCTCCTTCAACGTGTTCCGGTTGTCAATGGCTAGATTGGTCTGGAGTACCAGGTGCTCCTTCAACATGTTCCGGTTGTCAATGGCTAAATTGGTCTGGAGTACCAGGTGCTCCTTCAACGTGTTCCGGTTGTCAATGGCTAGATTGGTCTGGAGTACCAGGTGCTCCTTCAACGTGTTCCGGTTGTCAATGGCTAGATTGGTCTGGAGTACCAGGTGCTCCTTCAACGTGTTCCGGTTGTCAATGGCTAGATTGGACATGCTTAAAAGTGTCATCCGTAGTTTTTGTGACGTCTAGTGACGCATTCCACATTTTTTTCAAGAGACGCAATTGTAACATCAGTGTCAATGCTTTGCAGGTAGCGAGCGGTTCACTGGACCAGTTACAGCGAATATCTCATCGAACAACAGAGCTGTCGCCAGAAATTTGTTTGCATATTTCTGTGCAGTAGTAGCAGTTGGCACCATGCTGCGATCACTGACCAAAGTCCTGTGCATAGGCGTGCTGTTAGACTGTTCAGGATCGGAGTGTATAACTGCAAATTCATCATGGGTTGGTACATGGCAGTGGTTGTTCTTTTTTGTCCAATACAAGCTGGCATCTCGACTTCAGTCGCCTTCTCTACACGGACGTTTGGGGTCATGCTTGACACTGATGGCTGCCACTGGACCAATAGTGTCTTGTTGCAATGGACCAGTGTGACCTTCACAGCGTGGAATGTCAAGATCATTAACATTTTACTTGATCTACAACTGAGTACGAAGCGTGATCGGTTCTCTTATACCAGCTACATCATCAGGCACCAGCTACATCATCAGGCAGAGAGAGCACGGGTGGAATTTTTCAAATAGCTCTACCACTGATGAATGAGCTTGGTCATCAATTCTGGCTAACTTTTACTTTTTTTTTCAAATATTCCACCCCAGACTTTTTCTGCTTTCCTCTTGCAGAGACATAGTACTTTGGAATTGATACTCAAAGACTGCAAAGTGTAATTAGTACTGAACTGAATACTACTATACAGTTGTATTCATGGACTGCTTACCACTCCATTTTAGTTTTTTCAGATCAAAGATAGTAGCGATCACTGCTCTGGATACATTAATCGAAATGAGGTTCAAACAAGCAGCGGACTCCAATTACATGTACACTTTAAAACACTCTACATCAGTACACTTTGAAACAGTCCCTACATCAGTACACTTTGAAACAGTCGCTACATCAGCACACTTTGAAACAGTCCCTACATCAGCACACTTTGAAACAGTCCCTACATCGGCACACTTTGAAACAGTCCCTACATCGGCACACTTTGAAACAGTCCCTACATCGGCACACTTTGAAACAGTCCCTACATCAGCACACTTTGAAACAGTCCCTACATCAATACACTTTGAACAGTCCCTACATCAGTACACTTTGAAACAGTCCCTACATCAGCGCACTTTGAAACAGTCCCTACATCAGCACACTTTGAAACAGTCCCTACATCAGTACACTTTGAAACAGTCCCTACATCAGCACACTTTGAAACAGCCTCTACATCAGTACACTTTGAAACAGTCCCTACATCGGCACACTTTGAAACAGTCCCTACATCGGCACACTTTGAAACAGTCCCTACATCATCACATTGGTCCTCACTGTATTTTGACACCCACGTTTTTAGAGCCGCTGGCCCCCTCCACCACCACCCCCTTACAGGTCTGAAAACAGGGTAAACAGCAACAGTGGTTGTGTGGCCGGGGGGGGGGGGGGGGATAGTTGCTTCCTCGGCCACTTTGCCACTGTAGCTGTTACCCTGCACCTGCATTGCCTGGCTGACTGAACTGTAATTGTTGGTTCAATGGGCATTCATTCTCACTACCTCGAATGTTACCTTACCTTTGAGGGTGCATACTTTCGCGAATTGGGAGGACACTGAGATTTCAAGGAAAAAAACTCCACATTGTTTGCATGGGTGTGGCCGTAAAAATAAAAAAAACCTTTTGACAGTCTAGAAGTTTCAAAATTCACAGGTGTTTTCACCCTTGAAAAGTTTCCTGCTATAAGGTGCTATGCAGTGACATAAGGTTGTCTTATGTTGCTATGCAGTGACATAATGCTATCTTATGTTGCTATGCAGTGACATAATGTTATCTTATATTGCTATGCAGTGACATAATGCTATCTTATGTTGCTATGCAGTGACATAATGTTATCTTATATTGCTATGCAGTGACATAATGCTATCTTATGTTGCTATGCAGTGACATAATGCTATCTTATGTTGCTATGCAGTGACCTGGTGCTGGCCTTGCCACGTCTTAGCACCTGTGAGCTGGAGGTGGACTGTGTGGCACAAGACATCCTGAACCGACACAACGGGTCCTTAGGTCGGTGAGATGAATGTGTTGGGTTAGGAAGGAGGGATGAGGGAGCTACTTAGCAATGGCAACTTGTTTCAATATCTGAACACACACATAACATGTACATGTACTTGCACACATATATACGTACCACACACACATATATGCGTACCACACACATATATACACACATACACACACATACACATACTTCCCCCCCCCCCCCACACACAAAATACACGCATACCCCACACACATACCACACACATACCCACATACACCTACACATACACACCCCCACACGCATACCCTCACACACATATACACACCCACCCCTACACACCCTCACACATACACATCCACACACACACACATGCACCCTCACACGCATACATGTACACACATACACACATACACACACACACTCACACACATACACACACACACACACACACAGTGGCCGGTGGTTACCCTGGTCTCGCTGCTCTCTGGGAGGAGGAGAGAAACAGACGTCAAAGCCAAAATCAGCACACACCTGTGACCCCCCCACCATCCCCAGGTTCGTGTGCCTTGCAGATATATTTATGTTGCCCACATCTTGACTGCCTGCATGTCAGATCGTGCCAAGACGTCTGTCCTGCAGTGGGAGGAGTGGCAGTGGGAGGAGCTTAACCACGCACTGAAAGAGAGGTTTGAAGCTGTCAGGTATGGTGAGCGGAGTTTACGAGCGCAGTGATTGGAAGTGTGGGGGGAGGAAGTGTGTGTGTAGAGGTGTGCATGAAGGGAGGTGTGTGGATGTGAAAGGGTGTAAAGGATGTGTGTGGAGGAAAGGAATACCAGGTGGTATTTGTATTGCAATGCAGTCTTTATCGGCTGTTTGGCATAGTTTGTTGTACTGCCCAATCAATTTAATAAAACCCAGCATAAAATTCAATCTTCCTAATGGCATTTCAGTCATATAGTCGTGTGGCCTTGTTTGAAGTAGTCATGCTACTGAACTTACTTGAAACCTGGTGCAAGATAAAAGAAATGGTCCCTTTGTGTCCAGATTGTCCTTAACACAGCGCCCTTTCCACCCACCCCACCCCCACATGCACCCCACTCCCTCCACCTCCACATGCACCCCACCCCTCCCCACCTCCACCCCCACCCCCACATGCACCCCACCCCTCCCCACTCCCTCCACCCCTTCCCCACTCCTCCACCCCTCCCCACCCCCACCCCACTCCTCCACCCCTGCCCCTCCCTCCCCCACTCCCTCCACCCCTCCCCCACTCCCTCCACCCCTCCCCCCTCCCTCCACCCCTCCCCCACTCCCTCCACCCCTCCCCCACTCCCTCCACCCCACATGTGCCCCGACCCTCCCCCACTCCCTCCACCTCCACATGTGCCCCACCCCCTCCCCCACTCCCTCCACCCCCACATGTGCCCACCCCTCCCCACTCCCTCCACCCCTTCCCCACATCTCACCCACACAACACACTATATAGTTCTGAACATGGTGAGGGAGCTGCCGGGCTTGTAGACCACACTTTCTCTCAGTCCTGCCAAGTGGAACTACACGAACCAACCTCGCTCACTGAGGACGTCACTCCCGTTGGGGAGGAGTTGGCTGGGGACCAGTCCATCTGTGATGAAGAGGTTATCCGTCGAAGTGTAGAGCTGTGCCAACGACTATCTCCCAGGGCCATACGTACGTTGATGGGCATTCTTTTAGAACCATTCTGGGTGCCTTCCAACAGCCATTGAGAATGACTGCAGTCTATTGGTGGGCAACAGTTAGAACCCTTTGAGTCGTGTCTGCAGAGTGTGTCAAAGATTTGTGGCATGCGATTGTAATGTTTGCTTGACACGTGTATGATGTTACGTATATGTTTTGCTTGGCACACATGCATAGCTGTATCATGTAACCCTTACATGTTCAAATCTTGCATGCAAGTGCCATGTATGGGCATGATATGTACAGGTGACACTCCTTCCTTTGCTCCCAGGGCAGTCAACAGACGAGGATCTCCTTTCGCTACTCGAGGATCTGGCTGCGGGGTCGGCCTCGCCCCGCCCCTCCCAGGCTGCCCCGCCCTCTCTGTACGAGAGTTCCGCCCAGCGCCTTGCCACCCAGCTCAGACGCTCTGTCTCGAGTGCGTCTGCATCCCAGCCCAACGACGCGGGTTCCGGAACTGTCCGTAGGGCTGAAAGCGTGGGTCTGGGACCAAGGAGCAGACCTGGGTCCAGTTTGGGATCGGACGAAGAGCTGTTCCAGTCCAGTCCCCGAGGGGAATCCCCTCCTCCCTCCTTTGAAGCTGAGCCCGAGCTCGACACTCCCAATGTCACCACGACGACTCCCATTTCCCATTTAGAGCCCCATGGGGTCGACTGGAGTGGGGCTGAAGTGACGTACAGCATGTCGGAGACGAGCTTCATGCAATTTGAGGGCACCCAGTTGCAACCCGAGGGTGATATGGGGCCATCACGGGGGCCGTCCGGCGCCATCTCCGTGGCGACGCCTGATCCAACAGCTGTCCAGGAGGAGCAGTGCGTCTGGAGCGGAGGTAGTAGGGATGACCTCTCGTTCCCAGAGGAAGTGCTTGTTGAGACTATGCTCGGGGGAGGAGGAGGAGGAAGGAGAGGGACTGGAGGACCAGGCTGTGATGGCCGGAAAGAAAGTGGATCTGGTGAGTGAGGAGGAGGAGGAGGAGGAGGAGGAAAGCTTCCTTATGTCACAGCCAGTGTGGGATGACATCGACCCAGACAGGTGAATGCAAGTGGGGGAGGAGTGTGTACTTTTAGTTTTGCATGTGTGTTTATGTAAGCCCTTCATGTTTGTATGTAGTATGTTTTAATTAGTATTTTACCAAACACTAATCAAATTGCTTTATTTTATAACTTTGCCACCCTAAACATGCATGTAACCCAATTTTGATTTAACATTATTCGTTATTATGCGAGTGGCTATTGCCTTACTTACAAAAAATGTGCTTCCCCCTCACCCCTGCTTTCCCCCTCACCCCTGCTTTCCCTCTCACCCCTGCTTTCCCCCTCACCCCTGCTTCCCCCTCACCCCTGCTTCCCCCTCACCCCTGCTTCCCCCTCACCCCTGCTTTCCCCCTCACCCCTGCTTCCCCCTCACCCCTGCTTTCCCCCTCACCCCTACTTCCCTTCCCCCTCACCCCTGCTTCCCCCTCACCCCTGCTTTCCCCCTCACCCCTGCTTTCCCCCTCACCCCTGCTTTCCCCCTCACCCCTGCTTTCCCCCTCACCCCCTGCTTTCTTCCCCCTCACCCCTGCTTTCCCCCTCACCCCTGCTATTCAATGATTTGGCCCACCACAACCTAATACTAACTTGACCAGTATTGCACCTACATGTAATATAATTTGACAAATAGAGCACTAGTTACATGTATCGACTTAACACGAACAAAACTTACACTAACTTACACTAACTTGCACACCAGAGAGATCATGCCTACTTGACTTTGCTGTTGTGTGCCAGCGTTCCCCCGATAGCCACAGAGCCATCACGTGGCGCACCTAAGAGCAAAGGTCCGGAGGGACCATCACTATGGCAACCAAGGGGTGAGGGGGTCCAGAGGACACCACAGCTTGTCAAGAAGTCCCCAGACCTCATAGTGCAGCTTGATGGGGCAGGAGACCTGCCATCAGACAAAGGTACAATGCATTGATAGTTGGGTGGCAAGTGGCTTTTGTCTGTACGGAAAATTGTGGGAGACATATCCAGTGTACACCACAAGCGCACTCAGTATGTGTGTGTGCATTACACTACGTATAGTTTGTGACAAGTTTTCCATTGCTCCCCTCCCTCCCCCATTGCTCCCCTCCCTCCCACATTGCTCCCCTCCCTCCCCCATTGCTCCCCTCCCTCCCCCATTGCTCCCCTCCCTCCCCCATTGCTCCCCTCCCGCCCCCATTGCTCCCCTCCCTCCCCCATTGCTCCCTTCCCTCCCCCATTGCTCCCCTCCCTCCCCCATTGCTCCCCTCCCTCCCCCATTGCTCCCCTCCGTCCCCCATTGCTCCCCTCCCTCCCCATTGCTCCCCTCCCTCCCATATTGTTCCCCTCCCTCCCATATTGTTCCCCTCCCTCCCCCATTGCTCCCCTCCCTCCCCCTCCCTCCTCTCAGACAACTCTCAGGATAAGGGAAAGAAGCTCAGCCTGAGGGCGAAGAAACACACAGACCGACCTCACCTCTCCTCGCGTTCGTGTCCGGGAGAAGCCCAAGAGAGACCTCTTGTCCCCCTCCCCACACCAGCTCCAGGAGGCTCAGGGGCCAGTCCCCTCGTCCCCCTCCCCACATCAGCTCCAGGAAGCTCTGGGCCAGTCTCCAGCGTCCCTGCCCCTAGAAAACGCAAGCTGTCTCCAATTGCAGAAGGCAGTCACAGTCATCCCGTCAAGCTACCCTCTTTGAGTGGGCGGGGCCAAGTTGCCGCTTTGCCCGCACCTAGTCCTTTCCAGGGGCCCACTGTACGATGCCTTGGTTGCCAAGGCACTCACTTCGTCACCCATGGTGATCGTACAACGACTGTCACGGAGGGAAGTAGGATCAACGTTTGGTGAGGACTGGAAGATCTCCGAGTGAGTCCCTTTCAGAGCACGGCTCTGTCGATCTGTTCTCTGACCGCTCGCTAAGCATCGGCCCCTCCGAGCGTTCAAACGAACCCCTTGCGGGGGTCGGACATGGTCCCCTGTGGGGGAACCGGTGGGGGAGGTCTGTCGGGAGAAGAACAAGAGGAGGGGAGGACGGAGGGGGAGGAGGGGGACAAGGACTGGGGCTAGGTCTGGTTGTAAGGTACAGTTGGAGGAGGTTGAGGGTGTGGAAGAGGTGGAGATGTTGGAAGATGACCTCCCGTGGGGGGCTGGACCATCTGGTGAATCGTTCCTCCAGCCTGCAAGACCTTTGGACATCAAGCGTGAAGGGAGTTCCCCTTCACTGGGAACTACGCTTTTGGTTCCGCCATTCGAAGGGGCGTTAAATATGAAAGTTGACGCAGAGGGACCAACTCATCCAGGCACTACTGGTGAAGGTGACTCCAACCCAATCATCGTAAGAACCCTTGGGTTTGATGGGGAAGAGAACATCTCGCATGGACCCTTGGGTGGGGGGTCTGAAATTGAATGCGACAACGCTTTGACATGCGGAGGAGTGTCAGTGGGTAGTGCCAATGATGACTTGCGCTATGCTGTTTCCGTGGCGCCGAAAGTGGCAGCTGATGACCTTGAAGATTTGGAAGAAGGGGAAACCACGGCTGCCAACCACCAATTGGATGAGCCCGACTTGATATCTTCGGACAACGATTTCCACCTGACGTATGCCAGCACCAGTGAAGTGGACAGCGAGTCGTGTGACCAGGAGGAGGAGGAAGGGGGTAGAAGCCCTCCCTCCCCATGTGAGGGTCCCATGATCGTCCGGCACACCCACGTGACTCTGATGTCACATCCTGTTGAGGGTGTGACTCTGATGTCACATCCTGTCGGAGATGTGGGCACACCTTCAAGTGCTTTGTCACATCAGGGCAGGAAGTCTGGTGACCTGGGCACTGCTGAGCCAGTCAGGGACACAAGGGAAATCCCCAGTCCTGAAGTAAAGTCAAAATATGGGTTAGGTGGGTTGGACCATGGAGGGTGTGGCTTGGCATCACCATTGGATAGGGTGGGAGCTTACAAGTATGCCTGTCCGCCGCCAAGTGTGGAGGAGCTCGTGGGTGTGGCTAAGGAACTGGGGTTGCCACGAGCGATCCATGTCAAGCCTTTCTGTGGCAAACCAGATGATGTCCAGCCTGCAAGGTGGGGGTCTTTGGGGGTCTTTGTGTGTGTGTGTGTGTGTGTGTGTGTGTGTGTGTGTGTGTGTGTGTGTGTGTGTGTGTGTGTGTGTGTGTGTGCATGTGTGTGTGTGGCATGTGTGTGTGTGCATGTGTGTGTGCATGTGTGTGTGTTGTTGCAGTGATAGATATACAGTGCACTTGTGTGTGTGTGTTGAAGCGTTGTGTGTGTTTGGAGTGATAATCATTTTATGCACACAGTGAGGGTGTCTGGTCTTTGGATGGGATTACTTCATCATATAGAGTGGGTATCATTGGGTATCATGATTTCTCTTCTTTCAGGGAAGTGGGAGGTCGTCTTCTGAAAGTTCGTTCCCACATGGTATGTTTCTTCTGGCAACTTTAGTGCTGTGCATTTTGTGACATTTGCAGCATCCCTGTCATTATGAAGAGTGGTGTCATAATGAAGAGTGGTGTCATAATGAAGAGTGGTGTCATTATTTACGATGTTGATTTCTAATTCCTCTAGACTAAGCTTCATATGTAGTGGGCTTTCAGCTATCATGATAGTTTAGGCAACTGTCACAGATTACTCCCCCCCCCCCCCCCCCCCCCCCCCTTCCCCCCTCTGCCTTGTGATATTTTTCTTTATATTGTTGAACATTGGAATGAGAACTAATTGTCACTTTCCCCTCTTCTCTCCTCTCCCTATTCACTTCCTTTCCTATCTCCTCCTTCCCCTGGTCCCTCTCTTTCCTTCTCCCTCCATTGTCCCACTCTCTCTCCCTTCTCTTCCCTCCCTCCCTCCCTCCCTCTCTCCCTCCCTCCCTCCCTCCCTCCCTCCCTCCCTCCCTCCCTCCCTCCCTCCCTCCCTCCCTCCCTCCCTCCCTCTTTCTCAGCCCTATGACCTCCGTGACTTTGAGCCAGCCTACCTTTCCAGCAGTGGGATGAGGTTCTCCTCCACAGGGCTCTCCCACTGGAGACTCATCCTGGCCATGGTCTCCAGCGCTACGGGGGACGTCTGTCTGCCCCCTCCCTGTCGCAAGGTGGAGAGGGAGGGAGGAGGTGGCCTGGGAACCTTCTACTCTGCAGATGACCACAGGAGGGACGTTGAGCTGCGATCGCACTTCTTTGGGGATGAGATTGTTGCCGTGACGCCCACCCGACTTCCCCCGAGCGGGAAGGATGTGATGGAGTGGTGCAAGCAGAGGCTACGTGAGGAGGAGGAGGGGGAGGAGGAGGTTGCCGGGGTTACGGAGGGGGGGGCGGCGTTTGGATCAAGAGGGTAAGGATAGGGTGGAGGTGTGCAGTGATGGGGAGATGGTGAAGGAAGGAGAGCATGGCGTTGATCAAAAGGAGAGCGACCTTGTTTACGATGGGAGGGACAAAGAGCTTGTCAGTGGCCATGATGGCACCACCACAGCAATGCTGCTGTCGGACAGGAGGTCTGGGCAAGGTGGCTTGTCTCCCTCGATGGAAACGCCCACCAACGCCGTGTCACCTGTTGCTAAGCGATGTGATGACACGAGTTTAGGGGCGGGGCAACCGGTGACCAGCTTGCGTCCGATGCGTGTCGCCCGTTCAGTCCACACGTGGATGAGCTCTGCAGTGACTGGGAGCCCTTGGAGGGTGGTGGAGAGTCTGAGCAGACTGTGATGGCCTCTGGGATGGACCAATCGGTAGAAGAGGAGGTTGCAGCGAAGAACGGAGGGGAGGAGCTGGGTGCAATGGGTGTGGATTCAGGAGCGCAGAAACCTGCTGCAAGACTGAAGGAGGAGAGGCGAAAGGTGGGGTGGGTGGTGGGATGTTGGTGGGGATGCTGTGTTTGAGAGAGGCATTGAGTTGGGATAGTTACTTGTATGAAATTGGAATAGTGACAAAGGCGTTTGAGTGTGATTGGAGACATTTGGTACCAGATACATGTACCTCTCCTGCTCGTTTCTTTTTGTGTTAAAGTAACAACTGTTTTGTTTATTATTCAGATATTTCAGTATGCATGTCTGTATGTGCACTTGTGTGTTTGTGTGTATGTGTGTATGTGTGTGTGTTGTATGTGTATGTGTTGTATGTGTTGCATATATGTGTGTTGCATATATGTGTGTGTGTTGTGTGTGTGTGTGTGTGTGTGTGTGTGTGTGTGTGTTAACATTGTCACAATTCATTTCGCTCTTGTCCGTTGTAACAATATCTTCACTCTGCAGCTTCTGTTTACAACAGGAGTGAAAAGGGATGCATCCCTACTGGAGGGCCCTTCCCCGGAAAACAGTTTCGGATTCAAGATGAGTGAATCTGTTCTAGGGACTTCAGGACACCTCAGAGGTACGTGTGTGCTCTTCCCCTAAGGGATGTGTGTGTGGGAAGAGGGCCATGGTTGGCAAGGGTTGAGGAATGCTGCACACTGTGGTGATTATTTGTGGTTATTGGTGATTATTGGTGGTTATTGGTGATTATTGGTGGTTATTGGTGCAATGTCTGATTATGTAGCGCTTCCCTTCTCTCACCCACTCTATTCACACCTGCCCTCCTGTCACCCTCCTTTTCTTTCCACCTCCTCACCCTCATTCCCTTTCGTCCCTTCCCTCCCGCATCTCCCTCTTCTCTCTCTCCTGTCTCTTCTGTCATTCCCTTTCTTTGTTACTCTTCTCCTCACTCTTGTCCCTCTTCCCTTCCCTCCTCCATCTTTCTCCTCTCCTCCCCCCCCTCTATCCATCTCTCCTCTCCTCCTCTCCCACCTCATCCCCCCTCGTCCTCCTCTCCCACCTCATCCCCCTCTCCTCTTCCACCTCATCCCCCTCTCTCTTCCTCTCCTACCCTTCTCCTCTTCCACCTCATCCCCTCTCTCTTCCTCTCCTACCCCTCTCCTCCTCTCCTACCCTTCTCCTCTTCCACCTCATCCTCCCTCTCCTCCTCTCCTACCCCTCTCCTCCTCTTCCACCTCATCCCCCTCTCTCCTCCTCTCCTACCCCTCTCCTCCTCCTCTCCACCTCATCCCCCTCTCTCCTCTCCTACCCTTCTCCCCTCATCCCCCTCTCTCCTCTCCTACCCTCTCTCCCCTCATCCCCCTCTCTCCTCTCCTACCCTTCTCCCCTCATCCCCCTCTCTCCTCTCCTACCCTTCTCCCCTCATCCCCCTCTCTCCTCTCCTACCCTTCTCCCCTCATCCCCCTCTCTCCTCTCCTACCCTTCTCCCCTCATCCCCCTCTCTCCTCCTCTCCTACCCCTCTCCTCCTCTCCCACCTCATCCCCTCTCTCCTCCCCCTCTCCTCCTCTCCCACCTCATCGCCCCTCTCCTCTCCCACCTCATCCCCCTCTCTCCTACCCTTCTCCTCTCCCACCTCATCCCCCTCTCTCTCCTCCTCTCCTACCCCTCTCCTCCCTCTTCTCTCTCACCTTTGCACAGGTACAATACCTCACATCAATGAGCATTGAGATCCACGTCCACACGCGTGGAAAACTGAGACCTGACCCGAGTCTGGATCCAGTTCTGGCCATCTTCTACTGCGTCCATAACGACTGGCCACTCCCAGACAACAGTGTGAACACTCAGTGCGGGGTATTGGCCATTGACTTAATCAACTACCCACTGAAGACCATCCCAAAAGCCTCTCCTCTAAGGAATAGGTCTCCGCCCAATCAGAACTGGTCTCCAGCCAAGGGTTCTCCTGTCAAAGGCACACCCATCAAGGGCTCTCTGACCAAAATGTCACCTGCCAAGGTGAAATCACCCATTGCTGACGTGGCGCCCTCGTTGACATCGAACAGAGCTTCCAATGGCACTGATCGTAAGTCTTTTTGTCCCCATCCACCCCCACAACCCTCCCTACTCCACCTCTTTGGTGATGGATGGGAAGGAGGGGGTACAGTTATGACATGTTCCTGTGTTGGTAATAGCTGGGTGCAGGAGTGGTCAGTATCTGGATCACTGTGGGGTATCACAGGAGCTGGAAGTGACCTATGCAGCCTCCGAGTTGGACTTGTTCCAAAAGCTGACAGAGCTCGTTAGGAGGTGTGTAGAAGGATGTGTGTGGGTCATGAGTGGGTCTTGTTTCGTGCATCGTGTGTGCGTGTGTCGCGCATGGTTGCCATGTGCGTGTCGTGTGTGCGGCACGCATGCATGTAAGCTCTGGCTTTAATTAGATACAGGTGCACAAAAAAGGGCAGCAATATTCAACTTTTGCACTATCTGTGTAAAGAATTCGTCATTAGCGATGATCTTTCAAGGTCTTCAGTTTGGTCATAGAGAGGGGAGAAAATGTATTGCACATGTATTTCCTTCCATGAATGTAAAATGGTGAATGGCTCACAAACTGTTAGAATTAATGGCTCATAAACAAATCGGGAAGCTTTATTTGTTAATCAGGACAGTAGTCTGATGAACAGAATGGTCACCTTGTGTTTTTCCTGCGCCCTATTGTTGGGTTCTAATGGAAGCCCAGTTGCCTTAATTGTCACGTACACACACACCACATACACTAGGGTA
>JABACO010000005.1:12275770-12279598 GCA_013339895.1 Ephydatia muelleri
TTCTCCTCAACATTTGGCGGACCACGAGACACGAGGTGGGTGGGGCTTTCATAAACTCCCCCTCCCCCAAGCACATGTGTGGGCGTGGCTATTCTCTGTGCTACGCATATGTATTTTCTGCTTTTGATATGGTCACCTTAGTTATCAAGCTTTATGTTCTTGTTTGTTCTTATCATTTGTTGTGTGTATTGTCCAGCTGGGAACCAAGCACCTAAAATAGAGAAATATTTGTGCACTAAAATTAAAGACTGCATTTGTGACAGGAAGGAGGGAGGGAGGGAGTAGGGGAGGGAGGGGAGGCAAGAATAGCTCAAGTGATTACAACTGGGCCAAATTAAAATGCACTCTAATCACAGGTAATTGCATAAAATATTTGTACAATATACAGGGTGCCTCACAAACACTTTATGTGCAGTATTAAAATAGGCTACTAAACTTCGCTAATGTTTATTATAATGTGTTAA
Source organism: Ephydatia muelleri (assembly GCA_013339895.1). NCBI lineage: Eukaryota > Metazoa > Porifera > Demospongiae > Spongillida > Spongillidae > Ephydatia > Ephydatia muelleri. Next base: position 12,276,235 of record JABACO010000005.1, read on the forward strand.
GTAGGTGATGAATTACCCTTTAGTATATTTAGGTTAAGTGTTATTAAATCAAGACCTAAAAACAAGTTGATATAATGGTCCCTTTATTCAAATTTAAATAATGGTTCACTTATTGGAATGCTGTTATCTAGTAATCTAAAATGTATATTATTTTAGGCACCACATATCTTTGATTTGATATTTCAAATGTATCAGCTAATCTCAATACACTATTGGCATTTGTTTAATCCCCTATTACTTTAATGAATTACAATCGATTTGGTTACCTAATTATTGACTATGACTTTGATTTTACTTGATTTTAATATAACATTATTCACTATCATCACTTGCAAACTTCAACATATCAGGTTACTAACTAGAGTTACTAACTCGGTTATATCCATACAAGGTATTTGCCAAAATCATTAAGGCACCCTTGTACAGTGTATATATTTTTAGTAGTTGGTGAAGTGTTTAGCAAATCTGGCCAAGAAGATTGGTACTCACTACTTATGCCACTGTGTCATCTACATGCAGCTGTTAACCAGTTTCATTAGTTGGCAATACCCTCCAGATCATTGGAGAGATGCCATGTGTTGATTCACTGCCATTGCATTTTCAATCAATTTGCGATTACTAATGTGCAATTATATGGCTTCACTTGATGCACATTTTGAAGCGTATCTTTTGCATAAGTACCATTTATAATAATCAACTGAAGGGACTGAATAACATTATTAGTCCAGCCATATCTCAGTATTAGTCCAGCTGTATCTCTGTATTAGTCCAGCTGTATCTCTGTATTAGTCCAGCCATATCTCTGTATTAGTCCAGCTGTATCTCTGTATTAGTCCAGCTGTATCTCTGTATTAGTCCAGCCGTATCTCTGTATTAGTCCAGCTGTATCTTGTATTAGTCCAGCTGTATCTCTGTATTAGTCCAGCCATATCTCTGTATTAATCCAGCTGTATCTCTGTATTAGTCCAGCTGTATCTCTGTATTAGTCCAGCTGTATCTCTGTATTAGTCCAGTGTATCTCTGTATTAGTCCAGCTGTATCTCTGTATTAGTCCAGCTGTATCTCTGTATTAGTCCAGCTGTATCTCTGTATTAGTCCAGCTGTATCTTGTATTAGTCCAGCTGTATCTCTGTATTAGTCCAGCCATATCTCTGTATTAATCCAGCTGTATCTCTGTATTAGTCCAGCTGTATCTCTGTATTAGTCCAGCTGTATCTCTGTATTAGTCCAGCTGTATCTCTGTATTAGTCCAGCTGTATCTCTGTATTAGTCCAGCTGTATCTCTGTATTAGTCCAGCTGTATCTCTGTATTAGTCCAGCCATATCTCTGTATTAGTCCAGCTGTATCTCTGTACTAGTCCAGCTGTATCTCTGTATTAGTCCAGCTGTATCTCTGTATTAGTCCAGCTGTATCTCTTGTATTAGTCCAGCTGTATCTCTGTATTAGTCCAGCTGTATCTCTGTATTAGTCCAGCTGTATCTCTGTATTAGTCCAGCTGTATCTCTGTATTAGTCCAGCTGTATCTCTGTATTAGTCCAGCTGTATCTCTGTATTAGTCCAGCTGTATCTCTGTACTAGTCCAGCTGTATCTCTGTATTAGTCCAGCTGTATCTCTGTATTAGTCCAGCTGTATCTCTGTATTAGTCCAGCTGTATCTCTGTATTAGTCCAGCTGTATCTCTGTATTAGTCCAGCTGTATCTCTGTATTAGTCCAGCTGTATCTCTGTATTAGTCCAGCTGTACTCTGTATTAGTCCAGCTGTATCTCTGTATTAGTCCAGTACCACTGTATCTCTGTATTAGTCCAGCTGTATCGCTGTATTAGTCCAGCTGTATCTCTGTATTAGTCCAGCTGTATCGCTGTATTAGTCCAGCTTATCTCTGTATTAGTCAGCTGTATCTCTGTATTATGTATCTCTGTATGTAATTATTGCAATTTAAATCATTGTGCAACTCATTATGTGATCATAACATTGCTAGTGATTAGAGTTCATCTTTTATCCCAATAACAACCCTGTAAGTACATTAATGCCTGCCGTACTTTAGACTTCGGTATAATCTAATTAATTGTACTATCTGTGCTTTGCCTCTCCCACCTCTCCCTCCCTCTCCCTCCCTCCCTCTCAACAGCTTGCTCTAAACAGCTACACCTTGAGAGCCTTGCGTTCCACGTTCTCCACACAAGGGTCCCACACTATTCTTTCCATACCCTAACCTCGTGGTACAGCCAACCTGTCACCATATCCAGGTGTGTGTTTGGGGGCAGGAGTGTGCAGTATTGTGTGTGGGTGTATGTGTGGTTGTGTGGGTGTCATGTGCATGTGTGGGTGTCATGTGCATATGTGTGGTTGTGTGGGTGTCATGCATATGTGTGGTTGTGTGGGTGTCATGTGCATATGTGTGGTTGTGTGGGTGTCATGCATATGTGTGGTTGTGTGGGTGTCATGTGCATATGTGTGGTTGTGTGGGTGTCATGCATATGTGTGGTTGTGTGGGTATCATGTGTGTATGTGTGGTTGTGTGGGTGTCATGTGTGCATATGTGTGTTGTGTGGGTGTCATGTGCATATGTGTGTTGTGTGGGTGTCATGTGCATATGTGTGTTGTGTGGGTGTCATGTGTATATGTGTGTTGTGTGGGTGTCATGTGCATATGTGTGTTGTGTGGGTGTCATGTGCATATGTGTGTTGTGTGGGTGTCATGTGCATATGTGTGTTACAAGTGTGGGCATTGTAATTGCACGAAATGAAAGATAAATTTCAAAACTCACACTAATGCTGCCAGTGAACCACTGTAGCCCATGTATGTGTGGTGTGTAATGTGTGAGTGTGTGTGTGGTGTGTGTAATGTGTGAGGGCATGTGTGGTGTGTGTAATGTTTGATTGCATGTGTGTGGTATGTGTAATATGTGTGTGGTGTGTGTGTAATGTGTGAGTGCATGTGTGTGTGTTGTGTGTGTTGTGTACACGTGTTGTGTGTGTAATGTGTGAGTATACATAGGTATAGTATATGCCATGCATATCTTTTTGTCTGCCGGCATTATTTTTAATTAGTGCACACCTCCACACTATCTCTGCTCAGGGTGGTGGGACTACTATTCTCTTCGCTGCATGGGCAATTTCCAGCTGTTGGAGAAGTTGAATGTGATTGGTCGGACCAGTGAATTTGCCCGCTTGTATGGCATAGAGTTCGAAAGTGTTCTCTCTCGTGGCTCCCAGGTGAGAAGCTAAACCTTCTCATGACCTGTGGTCAAGTTAAGCTAGGAAAGAAGATCCACTTCTCCCTCCCCACCCTTCTCCCTCCTCACCTTCTCCCTCCCCCCTCCTTCCTCCTCCCTTCCCACCTTCCCCCTCCCCACCTTCCCC
>JABACO010000005.1:12280598-12291404 GCA_013339895.1 Ephydatia muelleri
TATCACAGGAGCTGGAAGTGACCTATGCAGTCTCCGAGTTGGACTTGTTCCAAAAGCTGACAGAGCTCGTTAGGAGGTGTGTAGAAGGATGTGTGTGGGTCATGAGTGGGTCTTGTTTCGTGCATCGTGTGTGCGTGTGTCGCGCATGGTTGCCATGTGCGTGTCGTGTGTGCGTCACGCATGCATGTAAGCTCTGGCTTTAATTAGATACAGGTGCACAAAAAAGGGCAGCAATATTCAACTTTTGCACTATCTGTGTAAAGAATTCGTCATTAGCGATGATCTTTCAAGGTCTTCAGTTTGGTCATAGAGAGGGGAGAAAATGTATTGCACATGTATTTCCTTCCATGAATGTAAAATGGTGAATGGCTCACAAACTGTTAGAATTAATGGCTCATAAACAAATCGGGAAGCTTTATTTTGTTAATCAGGACAGTAGTCTGATGAACAGAATGGTCACCTTGTGTTTTTCTGCACACTATTGTTGGGTTCTAATGGAAGCCCAGTTGCCTTAATTGTCACGTACACACACACCACATACACTAGGGTATAACGTGAGGAGTGGTGGGCAGTAGGGAGTGGTGGGCAGTAGGGAGTGTTCGGCAGTAGGGAGTGGTGGGCAGTAGGGAGTGTTCGGCAAGCGCACTTTCAACACAATACAGAGCCTCAAAGAAGACATTTCAATATTTCAAAGCAGGATAAAAACCATCCTCTGGGTTGAGGACGCAGTAAGTATAGTTCAAAAGCAGCTACGTTCCCTTTAATAATAACACATGGATGCCGAACACTACCTACGGCTATCGCACATGCCGATCACTACCTAATCTACCTATACTCTCACACACACACACTCACACACACACACACACACACACACACACACACACACACACACACACACACACACACACTCACTCAATACCCTGCAGCTCTGATCCAGACCTGCTAGTGGGATTTGAAGTGGAGGCTCTGTCTTGGGGTTATCTGGCCGATCGAGCAGCCACCCTCAATATTAACCTGTCCAACGAAATTTCGAGAGTCCCCAGTATGTGCTTTGTGTGTGTGTGCATGTGTTTGTGGTGTATATGTGTGTGTGTATGTGCTTTGTGTGTGTGTGCATGTGTTTGTGGTGTGTGTGTGCACGTGTGTGTGTGCACGTGTGTGTGTGTATGTGCTTTGTGTGTGTGCATGTGTTTGTGGTGTGTGTGCATGTTGTGTGTGCGTGTGTTGTGTGCGTGTGTGTGTGTGTGTGTGTGCTGTGTGTGTGTGGTGTTGCGTGTGTGTGTGTTGTGTGTGTGTGTGTGTGTGAGAGGATGGTGCATTGAGTGAGGTCATGGGAAGAGACGGGTGGATAGGATGAGGAGGGTGTGGCTACGTGTTTGTAGGCTTAAAATTATTCAAAGCTGAATTTTGTACGCCAAAAGTATTGCTGCTTGCATGTTATATTGAACTCACTCAAAAGGTCCTGTTGAACTGTACATCTGTACTTGCAAGTGCTTTCACAGAACTGTAGCAGCTGTGATGTTGTTTCCCTCTTTTGGTGATGATGGGAAACCTAATTTGTGGTTTGTTTTAGAGGTGCTCTCTTTTCAGTAGAACATCCATCACCCTGCACTGTTTGCTGTTTCTCTTTGTCGAGATACAATGTGTACCTGTGGTGTGGTGATGTGTGCTGTATGCTGGCTGGTTTCCATGCGTGGGTAATTATGTTAGGAGTATTCTATGCCAAGTGTGTGCAAGTTTCTGCATGTCAGACTCGGATTTTCTCCAAACTTATTTTATGGGTAGGGGTGGTCATGAGACATTGTTAAATACCAAAGTTCAACCCCTAAAGGTCAACTGTTGTGGAGATATTATTGAATAAAATTGTGACCTTTTCCTAGGATGCTCTGTTCTTGTTGCATTTTATTTTGTGTACCCATCAACTCTCATAAATACATTTAGCATGAAATAAAAGAACTTTCATGAAGGTACTTTGAGTGATATTTAAACTACTGTATTAAAGTCTATAGGGAACTATTTTCTGCCATTCATCTTCTGTATAATTAGATAACAACTGATCTGCCATACCAAATTTTACCAAATTTTCTTCACAAAAGGTCTTCATAATGGAGAGGTTTTATGCAAAATTAGGAGGTGGGTTGACACTGGGTTCAGAGTTTAGCTAGCAATTTAGCATGGCTCAACTGGTTACTCCCACCTGCCTCCAACCTAACCACAGGGGCCTGTCTTTGTGCCTTGGTTCCTAGCAACCTTAGCTGTGACAGTTGTTAGGTAAGAGATGTTTTGATAGGAAATCAAAGCATAAACCCCTGTGGTTAGGCTGGAGGCAGGAGTTGCATTCCCATTTGCTAAACCTTTAGAGGAAATCTGATTCAGAGTGCAGAAACTTGCGTACACTTGGCACGGAATACCCCTACATCACCACATCACCACGGAACACCCCTACATCACCACATCACCACGGAACACCCCTACATCACCACATCACCAGGAACATTATAATTTTAGCAAAAGTATCATGTTCTGCATGGGCATTTGGGTGTGATTCCCACGGGCACTGTACCTCTGGTCATCATAGTACCTCGGTCACCATGGTTACTGTGACTTTGTCGTCAGGGTACTGTCATTCACACACACTACACAGACATACACATAGACACATACACACACATGCACACACACATGCACACACACACATGCACACATAAACGCACACAATACCCACACACACTGCACACACAACACACACACACACATGCACACGCAACACATTAAATAGCAGGGTAAGATGTTAGCTATTGTGATGTGACATGTGTGCATGGTATATTGCTTCCAATTGGGCCACCCAATAACTTCCATCTCACAGGCAGCGCATGGAAAAATGGTGGTGGTGGTGGTGGTGGTGGTGGTGGTGGTGGTGGTGGTGGTGGTGGTGGTGGTGGTGGTGGTGGTGGTGGTGGTGGTGGTGGTAGTGGTGGTGGTGGTGGTGGTGGTGGTGGTGGGGGTGGTGGTGGTGATGCTCCTGTGAAGGCTGATAGGAAGAGAGGGAAGGCCGGACTCACGCTGCGTGTACCAGGAAGAATTCTCCTCAACATTTGGCGGACCACGAGACACGAGGTGGGTGGGGCTTTCATAAACTCCCCCTCCCCCAAGCACATGTGTGGGCGTGGCTATTCTCTGTGCTACGCATATGTATTTTCTGCTTTTGATATGGTCACCTTAGTTATCAAGCTTTATGTTCTTGTTTGTTCTTATCATTTGTTGTGTGTATTGTCCAGCTGGGAACCAAGCACCTAAAATAGAGAAATATTTGTGCACTAAAATTAAAGACTGCATTTGTGACAGGAAGGAGGGAGGGAGGGAGTAGGGGAGGGAGGGGAGGCAAGAATAGCTCAAGTGATTACAACTGGGCCAAATTAAAATGCACTCTAATCACAGGTAATTGCATAAAATATTTGTACAATATACAGGGTGCCTCACAAACACTTTATGTGCAGTATTAAAATAGGCTACTAAACTTCGCTAATGTTTATTATAATGTGTTAAGTAGGTGATGAATTACCCTTTAGTATATTTAGGTTAAGTGTTATTAAATCAAGACCTAAAAACAAGTTGATATAATGGTCCCTTTATTCAAATTTAAATAATGGTTCACTTATTGGAATGCTGTTATCTAGTAATCTAAAATGTATATTATTTTAGGCACCACATATCTTTGATTTGATATTTCAAATGTATCAGCTAATCTCAATACACTATTGGCATTTGTTTAATCCCCTATTACTTTAATGAATTACAATCGATTTGGTTACCTAATTATTGACTATGACTTTGATTTTACTTGATTTTAATATAACATTATTCACTATCATCACTTGCAAACTTCAACATATCAGGTTACTAACTAGAGTTACTAACTCGGTTATATCCATACAAGGTATTTGCCAAAATCATTAAGGCACCCTTGTACAGTGTATATATTTTTAGTAGTTGGTGAAGTGTTTAGCAAATCTGGCCAAGAAGATTGGTACTCACTACTTATGCCACTGTGTCATCTACATGCAGCTGTTAACCAGTTTCATTAGTTGGCAATACCCTCCAGATCATTGGAGAGATGCCATGTGTTGATTCACTGCCATTGCATTTTCAATCAATTTGCGATTACTAATGGCAATTATATGGCTTCACTTGATGCACATTTTGAAGCGTATCTTTTGCATAAGTACCATTTATAATAATCAACTGAAGGGACTGAATAACATTATTAGTCCAGCCATATCTCAGTATTAGTCCAGTTGTATCTCTGTATTAGTCCAGCTGTATCTCTGTATTAGTCCAGCTGTATCTCTGTATTAGTCCAGCTGTATCTCTGTATTAGTCCAGCTGTATCTCTGTATTAGTCCAGCTGTATCTCTGTATTAGTCCAGCTGTATCTCTGTATTAGTCCAGCTGTATCTTGTATTAGTCCAGCTGTATCTCTGTATTAGTCCAGCCATATCTCTGTATTAATCCAGCTGTATCTCTGTATTAGTCCAGCTGTATCTCTGTATTAGTCCAGCTGTATCTCTGTATTAGTCCAGCTGTATCTCTGTATTAGTCCAGCTGTATCTCTGTATTAGTCCAGCCATATCTCTGTATTAGTCCAGCTGTATCTCTGTATTAGTCCAGCTGTATCTCTGTATTAGTCCAGCTGTATCGCTGTATTAGTCCAGCTGTATCTCTGTATTAGTCCAGCTGTATCGCTGTATTAGTCCAGCCATATCTCTGTATTAGTCCAGCTGTATCTCTGTATTATGTATCTCTGTATGTAATTATTGCAATTTAAATCATTGTGCAACTCATTATGTGATCATAACATTGCTAGTGATTAGAGTTCATCTTTTATCCCAATAACAACCCTGTAAGTACATTAATGCCTGCCGTACTTTAGACTTCGGTATAATCTAATTAATTGTACTATCTGTGCTTTGCCTCTCCCACCTCTCCCTCCCTCTCCCTCCCTCCCTCTCAACAGCTTGCTCTAAACAGCTACACCTTTGAGAGCCTTGCGTTCCACGTTCTCCACACAAGGGTCCCACACTATTCTTTCCATACCCTAACCTCGTGGTACAGCCAACCTGTCACCATATCCAGGTGTGTGTTTGGGGGCAGGAGTGTGCAGTATTGTGTGTGGGTGTATGTGTGGTTGTGTGGGTGTCATGTGCATGTGTGGGTGTCATGTGCATATGTGTGGTTGTGTGGGTGTCATGCATATGTGTGGTTGTGTGGGTGTCATGTGCATATGTGTGGTTGTGTGGGTGTCATGCATATGTGTGGTTGTGTGGGTGTCATGTGCATATGTGTGGTTGTGTGGGTGTCATGCATATGTGTGGTTGTGTGGGTATCATGTGTGTATGTGTGGTTGTGTGGGTGTCATGTGTGCATATGTGTGTTGTGTGGGTGTCATGTGCATATGTGTGTTGTGTGGGTGTCATGTGCATATGTGTGTTGTGTGGGTGTCATGTGTATATGTGTGTTGTGTGGGTGTCATGTGCATATGTGTGTTGTGTGGGTGTCATGTGCATATGTGTGTTGTGTGGGTGTCATGTGCATATGTGTGTTACAAGTGTGGGCATTGTAATTGCACGAAATGAAAGATAAATTTCAAAACTCACACTAATGCTGCCAGTGAACCACTGTAGCCCATGTATGTGTGGTGTGTAATGTGTGAGTGTGTGTGTGGTGTGTGTAATGTGTGAGGGCATGTGTGGTGTGTGTAATGTTTGATTGCATGTGTGTGGTATGTGTAATATGTGTGTGGTGTGTGTGTAATGTGTGAGTGCATGTGTGTGTGTTGTGTGTGTTGTGTACACGTGTTGTGTGTGTAATGTGTGAGTATACATAGGTATAGTATATGCCATGCATATCTTTTGTCTGCCGGCATTATTTTTAATTAGTGCACACCTCCACACTATCTCTGCTCAGGGTGGTGGACTACTATTCTCTTCGCTGCATGGGCAATTTCCAGCTGTTGGAGAAGTTGAATGTGATTGGTCGGACCAGTGAATTTGCCCGCTTGTATGGCATAGAGTTCGAAAGTGTTCTCTCTCGTGGCTCCCAGGTGAGAAGCTAAACCTTCTCATGACCTGTGGTCAAGTTAAGCTAGGAAAGAAGATCCACTTCTCCCTCCCCACCCTTCTCCCTCCTCACCTTCTCCCTCCCCCCTCCTTCCTCCTCCCTTCCCACCTTCCCCCTCCCCACCTTCTCCCTCCCTCCCCACCTTCCCCCTCCCTCCCCACCTTCCCCCCTCCCCCCTCCCCACCTTCCCCCTCCCTCCCCACCTTCCCCCTCCCTCCCCACCTTCCCCCTCCCTCCCCACCTTCCCCCTCCCTCCCCCCTTCCCCCTCCCTCCCCCCTTCCCCCTCCCTCCCCACCTTCCCCCTCCCTCCCCCTACCTCTCCACCTTCACTCTCCTCCCCCCCTTCCCCCCCTCCTCCACCTTCCCCCTCCTCCCCCCCTCCCCCTCCCTCCCCCCTTCCTTCTCTCTCTCCCCCCCTTCCCCCTCCCTCCCCACCTTCCCTCCCCCCTTCCCCCCCCTCCCCCCTTCCCTCCCCCTCCCTCCCCCCTTCCCCCTCCCTCTCCACCTTCCCCCTCCCTCTCCCCTTCCTCCTCCCTCCCCCCTCTCCCTCCCACCTTCCCCCTCCCTCTCCACCTTCCTCCTCCCTCCCCACCTTTTCCACCTTCCCCCTCCCCTCCTCCCCAACCTTCCCCTTCACTTTGGAATATTTCTCTAGCATTCTAAAATAGCAACATGCCAATTTGTTGGTGTTTTAAATGAAGCCTGACATGGAAAGAACTTCACTAACAGCAGTCCAAACTGCCACAAATACAAGTGTACAGTAAATGATTCCACACTTGCTTTATGGTAAAGCACATGTCGTCATCCAAAAGCAGAGAAGATGGCTTCCAATAAAGCTGAGACAACTCTGGTCACTACAGAAAGTATTTTACTAAATCACTAAATACATGTACTAGTTTTAGACCTCCCACAAAAGACCTTTTCCATTACTGAGTGGAATTTCCATCTTTGCAAGAGGGAGGCACTATGCAGCTGTCTCCCCATTAATGGGTTAAGTCATTATGCAGCTGTCTCTCCAGTACAGGGTTAAGTCATTATGCAGCTGTCTCCCCATTAATGGGTTAAGTCATTATGCAGCTGTCTCCCCATTAATGGGTTAAGTCATTATGCAGCTGTCTCTCCAGTACAGGGTTACGTTATTATGCAGCTGTCTCTCCAGTACAGGGTTAAGTCATTATGCAGCTGTCTCCCCATTAATGGGTTAAGTCATTATGCAGCTGTCTCCAGTACAGGGTTAAGTCATTATACAGCTGTCTCCCCATTAGTGGGTTAAGTCATTATGCAGCTGTCTCCCCATTAATGGGTTAAGTCATTATGCAGCTGTCTCCCCATTAATGGGTTAAGTCATTATGCAGCTGTCTCTCCAGTACAGGGTTAAGTCATTATGCAGCTGTCTCTCCAGTACAGGGTTAAGTCATTATGCAGCTGTCTCCCCATTAATGGGTTAAGTCATTATGCAGCTGTCTCTCCAGTACAGGGTTAAGTCATTATACAGCTGTCTCCCCATTAGTGGGTTAAGTCATTATGCAGCTGTCTCCCCATTAATGGGTTAAGTCATTATGCAGCTGTCTCCCCATTAATGGGTTAAGTCATTATGCAGCTGTCTCTCCAGTACAGGGTTAAGTCATTATGCAGCTGTCTCCCCATTAATGGGTTAAGTCATTATGCAGCTGTCTCTCCAGTACAGGGTTAAGTCATTATACAGCTGTCTCCCCATTAATGGGTTAAGTCATTATGCAGCTGTCTCCCCATTAATGGGTTAAGTCATTATGCAGCTGTCTCTCCAGTACAGGGTTGAGTCAATGCTCCTGAGACTAGCCAAACCTTCCAACTTCATCGCCATATCTCCCAGTGTTCAGCAGAGGGCAAGGTATGGCCACTGTAGCTGGTACGGTAGAGTGATGTGGTGGTCTGGGGATGAGTGATGGAGTGGGGAGGAGTAGATGTATGTGGTATGAACAAGAGTGTTGGGTGTGTGGTGTGGTGTAGGAAGAAGCATGTGTAATCAATAGGCCCTATAGTGCTCATACCGCATCACAATACACACACACACACACATGTACACATGTGCACATACACACAAAAGAATGGCGGCACCAGAATGCCTTCAGCTGATCTTGGAGCCTGAATCACGCTTCTATGCAGACCCAGTGTTGGTTCTGGACTTCCAGTCCCTCTATCCTTCCATGATGATAGCCTACAACTACTGCTACTCCACATGTCTTGGCAGAGTCAGGCATCTTGCACAGTGAGTTCTACTACCTCCCCATCTCCCTCCCATCATCACTTTCTCCCACCCTCCCATCATCACTTTCTCACACCCTCCCATCATCACTTTCTCCCCACCCTCCCATCATCACTTTCTCCCACCCTCCCATCATCACTTTCTCACACCCTCCCATCATCACTTTCTCCCTCCCTCCCATCATCACTTTCTCCCTCCCTCCCATCATCACTTTCTCCCCTCCCATCATCACTTTCTCCCTCCCTCCCTCATCACCTTCTCCCACCCTCCCATCATCACTTTCTCCCCACCCTCCCATCATCACTTTCTCCCACCCTCCCATCATCACTTTCTCCCCACCCTCCCATCATCACTTTCTCCCTACCCTCCCATCATCACTTTCTCCCCTACCCTCCCATCATCACTTTCTCCCCACCCTCCCATCATCACTTTCTCCCACCCTCCCATCATCACTTTCTCCCACCCTCCCATCATCACTTTCTCCCTCCCTCCCATCATCACTTTCTCCCACCCTCCCATCATCACTTTCTCCCACCCTCCCATCATCACTTTCTCCCACCCTCCCATCATCACTTTCTCCCACCCTCCCATCATCACTTTCTCCCACCCTCCCATCATCACTTTCTCCCACCCTCCCATCATCACTTTCTCCCACCCTCCCATCATCACTTTCTCCCACCCTCCCATCATCACTTTCTCCCACCCTCCCATCATCACTTTCTCCCACCCTCCCATCATCACTTTCTCCCACCCTCCCATCATCACTTTCTCCCACCCTCCCATCATCACTTTCTCCATCAGCCATGAAGAATTCACATTTGGTGCTAGTACATTAAGAGTTCCATCATCCACCCTGAAGGTTGGTCACACACACACACACACACACACACACACACCCTACACACATACCATACACACACACCCTACACACACACACACATACACACCCTACACACACACCATACACACACACCATACACACACACCCACACACACCACACCACACACACACACACACACACACACACACACACACACACACACACACACACACCTTCAGGTTGGAAAAATGTCGGCAGCCAAAAATCATTCTTCTTAACCAGAGATACTTGTGCACAATTTACAGGCAAACTTGCCTAAAGTGGGTTATCTAAGGGTCAGAATTATTGTGGCACCAGGGGCTACAATACAGACAGTGGTGTAATGTATGCACAGTGAACAGTAACTTAAACCAGGACCATTCAGAACCATCTGCAATGGGGAGATGACCACCATACCCCAGGTGACCACCATACCCCAGGTGACCAGTATAGTCCACGTGCACGTGTTGACTCGTATCCTAACTCATAAACACTTGTTACGTAACACATGGGTGTGCTCACAAGACACGGAATGCACCGTAATTTGTGCCATTGTTGCCGTAGAAACTGAGGGATCATGTGACCATATCTCCCAACGGAGTGATGTTTGTCAAGCCCCATGTCAGAAAAGGGGTGGTGCCTCGGTGAGTAGTGTGTGTGTGTGTGTTTGTGTGTGGGGGTGGGGGTGTATGTGTGGGTGTGCATGTGCGTATCAGGTGTGGGTGTGGGGTGTGTGTGTGGGATGTGTGTAGGGGGTGTGGGTGTTGTGTGAGCACACGCCATGGGTTTTGAGTTGTGCGCGGAAGGAGAGAAAGAGATTTGGTGGTCTAAATGGATAATGTACATGTAATACTTGTTTCATATTAGCAAAACACAATGCACAGATGTGCTGTATATTGCTGTATATTGCTGTCTGTGTATTAGCTCTGCTTTCCTGGTAAGTGTATGTTGGCAAAACAGCTCTGGAGACGGAGGAAATACTTCCATTTACGTGTGTGTGTGTGTCTGTTGTGCTTATGTGTTTGTATGTGTGTGTGCATGTGTGTGCATGTGTGTGTGTGGTTTTATCACTTTATATTAGATCTCTATTTTTATTGGTTAATTATTGCAAGTTAATTGATATGGGTTGCCTCGCAGTATGGTAGAAGAGATCCTGAACACAAGGATCATGGTGAAGCAGTCGATGAAGCTTTACAAGGACAACAAGGTTAGATTACTCCTTCTATCTACCCACCTTCTCCCCCTCCCACCCCCACCTTCTCCCCCTCCTACCCCCACCTTCTCCCCCTCCCACCCCCACCTTCTCCCCCTCCTACCCCCCACCTCTCCCCCCTCCCACCCCCACCTTCTCCCCCTCCCCCCCCACCTTCTCCCCCCCCACCCCACCTTCTCCCCCTCCCACCCACCTTCTCTCCCCCTCCCACCCCACCTTCTCCCCCTCCCACCCCCACCTTCTTCTCCCCCTCCTACCCCTCCCACCTTCTCCCCTTCTAACTACCCCCCTCCTCACATTCCATCGTCCCTCCTCCTCCCCATCCCAGGTCTTCCTCCTCTCCCTATCCCAGGTCATTCCTCCTCCC